>JAWPHD010000398.1:0-160000 GCA_037043455.1 Cyrtodaria siliqua | reverse complement strand
TCTGTGACCATACTACAATTTCAATTAAAGGGTTTTCACCTGTGCTATTACAAAGAGAATTAAATGTTCATTGACCATGCTACAATAAAAAAAATGTATTTATTGTAGCATGGTCACAGAAACTTCTCTTTAACACCTGTTCTATTACAAAGAGAATTTTCAGTGACCATGCTGCAATATGTATTTGTTATTGCTACGTTCATCTCGATGTTTAAATTAACCAACTCAATGAAACCATACTCTATCTATTACTTCAGCGTATTTGCATTGTTCTCCAGTAGCAAGCATAATATATAATTTACTATGCAGTTCATGTACTATGCAGTTAATGTACTATGTGTACTATGCAGTTAATGTACTATGTAGTTAATGTACTATGCAGTTAATGTACTACGTGTTCTATGCCGTTAATGTACTATGCAGTTAATTTACTATGCAGTTAATGTACTATGCAGTTAATGTACTATGCAGTTAATTTACTATGCAGTTAATGTACTATGCAGTTAATGTACTATGCAGTTAAATGCAGTTAATTTACTATGCAGTTAATGTACTATGCAGTTAATTTACTATGCAGTTAATTTACTATGCAATTAATTTACTATGCATAACTACGTACTTCAGTGAGTCATATATTTAGACAATAATGGAACGAGCTTGAAAGATGAGAATATTTTAGTCATTTTTTTCTGATATTATTTAAAATTTACAACTGTGTATCATTTCGTTTAAAAGAAAAAATGATACTAGGTTAGATTTTCAATATTATATAATACAAAGTAGGGACACTGCAGAATATCAGTCATTATTTACAAAAATCGGACAATTTAAACAGCAAAATAAGAGACTTTTTGGAAAAGAGGGAACATTGACAGGTATACTTATTCATATACTAGTAATGCGTGACTACCAGTAAGTGTTTGCTGTTGTTTGTTTCAGATGGGTAAATTCAAATGTAACAGGAAAAAAGGACTAGTGTTATCTATAAGAAAGAACTACAAAGCAAGAAACATTTTCAACCTTTTGAGCAGCACGCCGAGAAAGACAATTTCAACCAAAAGTAAACGCCTAAATTCCACACTTTCACCATACATGAAGAGACAAAAATATTTATCTCCAATAAAAAGTAAAACTTCAACTCCTAGAAAATTGGGTTCTAACATAAAATAAAAATCTCCACTTTCGAAATGTAAACATTGAAAATTATACTAATGTTAAGGAACAGTGGGAAACGGACAGTGAAGGTCTCACAACACACTTCGATTTTACTGTGTTGGCCATAGGCAGTAAAGTCCATTTTTCCATTCTGAATCAAGCATTTAGAGTCTAAAAGTATTTTTTTGAGAAAATACAGTTACTGCTGCTCATAAAAATCCACAAAATCTGGTACATAGCCCAGTTTGGTTTTTTTTTTATGTGAGTGGTGGCAGTCAAGGTACTCTTTTCGGCTTTCACTAAACAGTTTGCACCTAAATTCATACGCATTTTGAGCACCCACAAATGTGTCACATTTTGCTGTCAGTGTCGTCTAATCGCTGTTCATCCAATCTCACACTATTGTTTTCTCACCTGCAACAAGAAAAGAAAATATCCATGGGCAATTATTAAAATATCTCAAACCGAAGAACACACCCCTACTTTTTATGGTGTAAGAATCATCCTACAGTCACATGCAAGGGAGCTAAGTGCATAGTGAGACCTGAAGACAGTCTTTATGAAATGTTGGAGGAGACATGCCTATATTCTGATGGTCCATCTCTTCATGAAGAATCATTTTCAAGCACCTCTGAACCTGAGGATTTAAATGACAAAATTGAATCAGAACTAGATAATTTTCAAGTTAATAACATTCTTGATGAAGTTATAACAGTTTTATCGGAAAACGAGGCTGGTGAAGAATTTGTTACATTTTTGAAATTGGTAGCAGGACGGAAGTTTCCTCTGGACAATGTAGCGTTTCGTGTTTCTAGATGTTGTGCGGTGGTTTAATTGTGACGACATTAATTCTATGCGTTACAATGACACAAGCCTTAAGTTCTTTTGGATATTAAAACATTTATTTCGGTCCTGGCATGAATCTCAGAAACCGACCTCCAAATAAATGTTTTCCTGTCCAAAAGAACTTAAGGCATGTGTCATTGTAAACATGTCTCCTCCAACATTTCACAAAGACTGTCTTCACTGTCCGTTTCCCACTGTTTCTTATCATTAGTATAATTTTCAATGTTTACATTTCGAAAGTGGAGATTTTTTTTTATGTTAGAACCCAATTTTCTAGGAGTTGAAGTTTTACTTTTTATTGGAGATAAATATTTTTGTCTCTTCATGTATGTTGAAAGTGTGGAATTAAGGCGTTTTATTTTGAAATTGTCTTTCTCGGCGTGCTGCTCAAAAGGATGAAAACATTTCGTGCTTTGTAGTTCTTTCTTTTAGATAACACTTTTTCTTGTTACCTTTGAATTTTCCCATCTGAAACAAACAACAGCAAACACTTACTGGTAGTCATGTAATACTAGTATATGAATAAGTATACCCGTCAATGTTCCCTCTTTTCCAAAAAGTCTCTTATTTTGCTGTTTAAATTGTCCGATTTTCGTAAATATATTCGTAAATGATATTCTGCAGTCTCCCAACTTTGTATTATATAATATTGAAAATCTAACCTAGTATCATTTTTCTTTTAAACGAAATGATACACAGTTGTAAATTTTAAACAATATCAGAAAAAAATGACTAAAATATTCTCATCTTTCAAGCTCGTTCCAGAATTTTCCTATAAAACATAATAACGAAGACATCTGAAAACTATATGAAGCAGACTCGGTTTTATAAATGTGTTCTTTAGAGGTATATTATATGTATAATGCAACTTTGTTCAGCCTCCAAACCCAACCGGGCTTCCTCGTCTATCTCCGTAAGAATAGACAAAGGTCTAAAAAGGACCATGACTACACCAATTGTGATTTGACTTGTGATACGGAAGATATATTCTTGGACGAAACAGTAACAGCGGCATTTATTGAAACGTATTGAATTCTACAATTTTCACAACAATTGCATGCGTTTACATATTAGTTATCTATGTCTCCGAAACCGCATCTTACTCTCCGAATCCGCCTCTTACTCTCCGACACCGCCTCTTCATAAAAACGACCATAATTCTTTTCAATTTATATTCGATTGACATTTTTTCATTGAACGATGAAAGATAGGTGATTTCAAAGTCATAGACCTCATTCGTGGGCAGATTTCTCATAAAACAGCAGAAAAACGGAGTGAAAACCATGTCCAGTTGAGAAAATTACACTCATCGATTGACTTATGACAATTCTACAAAACACATTTTTCAATATATTTCGAAATCAACACATGAAACAGGAAGTGAAAACATTCCTACATCGTACCACATTCCCCGATGTTTGAAAAAGATCGAGTTTGGGCCGAAAAAAACGATAATATTAAATTCACACTTACTGTTGCTGCTTCAATTTACTCTCCGCAACCGCATCGGAAGTGTCTCCGAAACGTCGTATTATCACCTCTTTTTGGAGGCGGTTGCGGAGTCTAGTAGGCATGTACAATGTTAACAGAATCGTATACCAACCAAAGCACTGAACGTGCTGAATGCGGCGAGGTTTGTGTAACGGACAACATTTGAATAAGATGAACATACCATGAATAACAAAGTGCAGGAAAAATGAATAGAATTGGGGAAAATAACGCCTGACGCGAGTTGTTCTTGCCATATTTGCATCTTGTCAATTGGTATAGCGTTCAGATCCGGAATGCCCCTCTACTTTTCTACTGATTTTCTCTGAAATATCGTATTTACGTTAAAGGCGGAAGAACTAACTGGTTTGGACCGGTAGGGGACTAATAAACTGAAGGGTTGCCATATTACGCCGCCGTCATTACGCCGCCATCTTTGTTACACAACTTAAAACTTGCAATATGCGTAATTAACATTCATCTCGTCCAGCAATAGATATGTATAATAGCAAATATAAAAGCGTTCAAAAGAAAGTCATACGGTTGCAAATTTTACCAAAATTAACTTCGAGTAACAATACATACCCGTCAATAATTGTAGATTTTCCCTTGATTTTCTGTGTTGTTGTTGTTTTTCAACCTCTTCAGCAGCAATGACGTCAGAATCCTCGTTACTGACTACTTTATACAGATCAGTAATTCGCCATAAAAATAGTTCTCAAAAATTTGCTATATTTTGCTTTTTTTTAGCTCAGAAATCTGGCCAGCCATCAATTTTTGGTATACGATTTTGTTGACATTGCAACGGGGAGTTTGCTCCCCGCCACAAAAATAAATTGAAGGCTGGTCAGATTTTTGAGCTAAAAATAGCACATAAGTGACAGCCGAACAGCATTTAAATTATATGCCTCCGCGTAGATAAATAGTATATGTATTTAATAGGAAAACAATAATATTCCAAATGACAATATGTCAATTGTGTCTACTGAATTTGACTTGTTTAACCTAATAAAATATTTGATGATATTGGGGTAAAACGTTGGTTACGGCATTGTTTTATTTGATTTTACTTAAGAAATAGAACATCGTTTACTGTGAATTATCGTTTAATATATCACGGTTTGGAGTTCAATTGTAAACATTAATTTCACGAGCCCGAAGGGCGAGTGAAATTATTGTTTACAATTGAACGACAAACCGTGATATATTATAGATAATTCACCGTAAAGGATGTTCTATTTCTATTCTAATACACCTAAAATGTGAAAATGACGCACACATCTGAAATCTTTCGCATTGCTTTGCTTACTCTCCTAACGTTGCATACGTTACAATGCGTAATGCGCAATGCGCAATGCTTATTCTCCTAACGTTGCAAAAATTACAGTGATATATCGTTCAATATAACGAGGTATTTTAAACTAGGCTATATAGTGCGGGTGTATTAGAATTCAGATATAACGCGAAAACAACATGAGTTATTGCTTTATTATGTATAATTGTATATAGCAACAACTATTTCGAAAGTGTTTTAGAGATTCACGATGTCAGTGAGTTATTATTAATGATAAGACGAAATGATGAAACAAGTTTCGACACCACTGGTGGAATATAGGATATATATAAATCTTGTTATCGTTATATCCTGTATTTAATCGGATTCGATCAAAACTTTCATAGATTGTAGAGTTCAGAGTCTAGCTCTGCAAGAACAGAAAGGCAGAGGGGCATTCCGGATCTGAACGCTATACCAATTGACAAGATGCAAAAATGGCAAGAACAAATCGCGTCGTGCGCTATTCCCCCCCCCCCCCCCCCCCCCCCCCCCCCCCCCCATTTCTATTCATTTTTCCTGCACTTTGTTATTCATGGCATGTTCATCTTATTAAGATTTTATCCGTTACACAAACCCCGCCGCATACAGCACGTTCAGTGCTTTGATTGGTATACGATTCTGTTGACATTACAGCGGGAAGTTTGCTCTCCGCCGCAATAATTATTGTCTAAATATGTGACTCACTTGAAGTACATAGTTATACACTTTCAGTGCTTTGATTAATTAATTAGATTATTTTCATTGAAGCTAGTGTTCACGCAAACACTTTCTTATATCTAACATAACAAACACTTTCTTATCTCTAACATAACAAACACTTTCTTATCTCTAACATAACAAAACAGGTCTTAATGCACGTTTTGCAATGCTATTTTGCGCATTCTAAATTGGTTTTCATGGTAGGCTAAGGGGAGAAGGTGAGAAACTTGACAATGGGTATATTTTCTCCACTTAAAGCTACAGAGTATATACTTTCAATGTTAGCAGTGAATTAAGAGTCCATAGAGGCTTAGTTTAGGAACAAGTTTATGACCAACTGATGAATACGAATGAGTCACGGGTCAGTAGTTTCAGTTCGACGATTATCGCGAACAAGTCGGTAATCGGATTCTTCGTCAATTTCCGTACTAGTGACGGAATTCGACGAGGCAGTTTCGCGTAATTACCCGTTTCGGTAAGGTAATACCAACCGAACTAAATGAGAAAGACCAACTACCAACTAATTATTCGACTCGTAATTCACCTTGAGCTAGTGAACATGAACTAGTGCATAAAGACAAGCCTACAAAGAGGCGTGCTGTTTAAGTATAGGACATGTAGCTTTAAAGTTTTCCTTTCACATCGACTTATATTCTTTGTGTTGATTTTAGAATTTGACCAAAGCCACGCGCTATTACTACCAAGTCGTTTCCACAAGTCATGCAGTTGAACGAGTTCCAGTTAAAAGCGACATATACAGCTTTAAAACATCCAGTGATGCACAAGTAAGTGAATATGTGTTTTGGTAGGCTGCTATTTAATCTTGGTAGCGCATTTCCTATAAACATTGGTTTTCAATAATATATAAAATATTTATTTTTTTACAGTGTTTGCGTTTGCCTTCTCTTCTTTTTAATCTGTTGTCAAGACGAAAGACTGAGTTTTCACTCGTATCACAAAAATCAGACAAACAGAGGTTTTAAAATGAATGCATTTTAAATATTGAATCTATTACTGAATTTATGCTTCAACTGCAAGAGTACATTCGACGCTATGAGAGACTCTCACGAGAATCATATCAATTTTATTCAAGGAGTTAAATTCAATATTAAATGTGAGATTCCATTAATCACATAACTCCAAACAGTTCAACAATCTTAAATTTATTCATTTTCTCTCCATACCACACCGATTGGGAGTAGTCGGATTTCTGGATCGGAATTAATCGTCAATTTACGTACTAGTGACGGAATTCGACGAGGCAGTTCGGTAAGGTAGCAGCCCACCGAAGTATATGAGAACTAATGATTCGACTTTCATTTGAATATGTTTTACCCTAGTTTAAATTTAAACGTGTTGGTGTTGAATGTTATACGTTTATATCCTGGTTTACTATGATATTTATGTCATGGGGGTTTAGTACACTCCCATGTGATTAACATAAATAATTTGATACTTTGGAATAATTTGTCTGCCAGTCATTTTTTTTTAAAAATATTTAGCACAGCATATTACTGCCATATTAGAGTTCACATGACGGTGTCACACAGTGACATAGATGCTATGAATAATTACAGAATGCACAATCAACATGTTTTTTCTATTCGAATTTTGGATTGAGTTTTTGAGTAAAAGCATGTTGTGTATTATCGTTCCAGACAAAAACAATGAAATATCTCGTATATGGTGATATGGGTGCAGACGATTTCATTCCTACATACGGTGTCTTAGACAAACACGTGACGTCTGGTGAATATACGGCCATTTGGCATGCTGGTGACATGGCATATGATCTACATAGTGACTATGGAAAGGTACTTTATTGACGAAAACATTGACATTTCTCTAAGTATAATTATTAAACCTTCATACAATCTGCGAATTTCGATAATTGATGAAGAATTTCCTGGTCGGTATGCATATTTAGTTAAGCCAATGTTGCAGAAACGAAGAGATCGCTAAGAAAATCTGCAGAAATAGTAAAACGTATTTAAAAAAAAATCAGAAATACGAGTGTATATTAATTATAATTCTGGCCTTCCCTTAGCTCTGTGCATACACTTTAACACTTATCTCTTATTCTCTCTATCCTTCTATACTATCGTAATGCGAGTCTATGTATAAACATTTTCAATTTAAAACCTTCGCCTCTCACCGCTGGGAGTTCGAATCCCACTGGGAGCTTGACTTGTAAGTGAGGAAGTGTCGATTCTTACGGATAGCGGGAGGAGTACAGTACTGGTTCTACCCAGGAAAAGTGGGTGGTCTGCCTCCACCACAAACAAATCGACCCTCATATATAAGGCCAAGCCGTTTTATTTTGTTGTTTAGCGTCAACTCTATTTCGCGAAACCAAGCTTCCTATTCCAAAAAAAAACACAAACTCTGTTAAAAAAACCAAAAAACATTAATACAGCAAAAATGATCACAAACATGATATAAAACATTTAAAACCTTTATTTAAACTCTGAAGATGTCTCATAAAACTTAAGTTTAATAAGGGATAGTTAAAACAATAACATAATTGAATAGAAACAAGCATGTTGGAAACTCATATAGACATCGAATGACTTTGTCAAAAATAATACACATATTAGTATTAACTTCTAGTACTTGGAAGTTCAAGTATTATTTACTGTTTTTGAGTATAATACTTATATGGTTTTCATAATGCATAAACATAAGATTCTGGCAAGTGAGATCAAATCATTGGATGAATCAGGTCACATATTTTGGATGTATAGCTTAATTCATTTACATAAAGCACATAAAACCTGAGATCAAACCTAACATACTAAGGTTGTGAGTTCAATAAATGAGTATAAACACAACCTTCTCATAAAACTAAGTTTAATAAAGGGTAGTTAAAACAATAACCAAATTGACTAGAAAACAAGCATTTTGTTCTGTAAATGCATTTTTGTTACTAGCAATATCTTGTGTTGGCTTGAATTCCAGTCTGCTTCAATGAACGCTTGCATCATGTTCATAAGGTCGGAATCTACCGTTTTCTTTGAAATTCAGATTATTTTCAGACATGTACACTAATTACGCTAAATAACTTGAATTCTATTTTTCAAAAATAACAAACATGGATTGTTCCTGAAAGACTATATAATTTCCTCTCAAAATATAGCAAATACATGCTAGAAAGCAACAATATCGGTTTCTCTGCCTACAAATACAACTTCATTTACCCCACCCACTCAGCACTCAAAAAAGTGAAAACATGACATTTAAAGACACACGACAGCATATACCTGTCCCTTATTTGAGATATAACACATCCATAATTGAATGACAAACACTCCAAATTGTCATAAAAGTGCTATTTCTACAGACCTTAACCGGCTTTTTTTCCGTAATCTGATGTCGACTCAAGAATTGCAGGAAGTGATAAAAAAAAGCTATCATTTACAACATAGCCACCAGTTACGATTTTCTGTTTACAGGCTACATACGGGTCATAGTACAAAAAGTTTATTTATATCAAAATTAACTATTATGTCATACTAAGTCAAACACACCGCATTTGTGGATTTCTTTTTTATTGTCTAGCCTGTACATGGCTTTTAATCTCTTAGATTTTTATTTTATAAGAAATTCCCATGGACATTCATTCGAAACTAAGGAATCTCCTCTAATGTTATTATGCAATCTCCTGACCGATTGAACATGTAGATACAAATATTTACGGCGTTATCGTCGCAGATTTGTTGTCGCCAAGACACGGCGAGCGTAAATGGTATTTTTTTCGTAAAAAATGCTGACATCCAAACTGTTTGTTTTTTGGTTGATGACGTGAAAACCTAGGCGCACGCGGACGCTAAACATAAATAAAAAACGGCCTGGCTTAACCTTACATGTGTTGAAAATGACGTAATACTCCATACACATTTTAAAATCCTTCAGATTGGCGATAAGTTCTTCAACAAAATACAACCGTTTGCAGCACGAATTCCTTACATGACAGCACCCGGTAACCATGGTAACGCGTTTTCGTTATTTGATTATATCATAGACCTACATACACTTATATCCATGATTATATTCATATTTAATTACAAATATCGAGCTAGTTTCAGTTACATGTACCTAGAGTAAGATAATCGGACGTATATATACCACATATAGCTTGTATGCCTATACCACACATAGCTTGTATGCCTATACCACATATAGCGTGTATGCCTATACCACATATAGCTTGTATGCCTATACCACATATAGCTTGTATGCCTATACCACATATAGCTTGTATGCCTATACCACATATAGCGTGTATGCCTATACCACATATAGCTTGTATTCCTATACCACATATAGCTTGTATGCCTATACCACATATAGCTTGTATGCCTATACCACATATAGCATGTATGCCTATACCATATAAAGTATATATAGAGTATGGTTTCATTGAGTTGGTTACTTCAACCAACGAGATGAAACCATACTCTATTTGTTGTGTAGCATGTCCATTAAAGCACTCTGCCATACTCTAACTTCCAATAATTGGTAGTTGTAGTACACCATTCATCCTGACAGGTGTTATTATTTACACCTGTGCTATTACAAAGAGAATTTTCAGTGACCATGCTACAACAGCATTTAGCATGTTGTGCCCGGTGTCTTCCTGAAACCCCCACTTTTCAAATTTTGATAAAAAACAAAGTGGGTGTTTCAGGAATTTTGCTTTTTCCAATTAACACCTTCCTACGGCCTTAGGTCAAATTATAGCTATAGTCTGTTTCTTAGGATGATTTAATAAAACAAGACAAGTTTTTTTATACATTTATATCATCTTTTTTTGGATAATTTAATGGATTTTATTTAATATTATAATGTTAACTTATAAAAATCTTCTTTTTTTACATTAAAACAGGCAATATTTTTTATACATTTATATCATCTTTTTTTGGATAATTTAATGGATTTTATTTAATATTATAATGTTAACTTATAAAAATCTTCTTTTTTTACATTAAAATACATAAATATTTTACATTTATATCTCCTTATGCAGCAAATATTATACCAATAGGTAAAACAGACTATAGTCCGTAACCATGGGTTACATAAATTAAAAGTGGGTGTTTCAGGAATTTGAAAATTAAAAAGTGGGGGTTTCAGGAATATGAAAATTAGAAAGTGGGTGTTTCAGGAATAAACCAAATTTGTGCCCTCGTTTACTTATTTCATATTTTGTTTAACTGCTTTTACATCACGCTTGATTGATTAAGTTATGACTGCAGTCAACACAATGATAATGAGTGTGAGTGATAACGTTATCACTGCAGTCAACACAATGATAACGATTGTGAGTGATAACGTTATCAATCTAACATGGATTCCGGCGAGGCTTTTACATGCATTCCTGGTATTCCTGAAGTATATACATATCGTACACACCTGAGATATGCCGAGCTAGAACACGGTTGTATATGTTTATTGAATTGGGATTCACTTCCAACAGTACTTATCAATTATGTTACTATGACGTTTTAATAATACAAGACTAGAAGAAAACGATCTCATAAATATAAGCTAACGTTGTCAGATATAAATGTCGAGGATTAATCTTGTCGTGCCGTCGTGCTGTCTTCTCTTATTTATTTTGCACGTTGATTAAACTTAGGACTGATATACTAAAGAAAAAAAGATACGCAACTCAATATAATTTCTATACTGCACACTTAATTCTGCGTAACATTCCAGACAAATCCTTAGATGGTTTGTAAAAAAAAACGGGGTTACAGCTAGTAAGAGAAATGACAATCACAGTACACCTTTTTTACACGAAATTCATAAATGTTGAAGGTCCGATTTGAACATTTGAGCCATTTCAGTACTGTATTTAATGTAAACAGGTTGCAAAATATTATATCCTAAATTTGCTCAACTGCGTATTCTATCAAGTATGAAACTTTGAAAGGATAACATTTGTTGTGTTATGTGTTGTTTTAGTATTTTTTTCTGAAAGGAATGGGCTAATGTAGCCATGTACCATTCGATAATAGTAGCATATTATACATACAATACATAGCGGAAATTCCCGAGTTGCGTATATTTTTTCCTTTAGCATACTTGTGCATATGTTGGATATAACTGGTGACCGTTTGTTCATTGGTAGCAATGTTCTTCCGTATAGGATTGTACGAGTGTTGGTTTTACACTTTTCAGAGATGGCCGACGATTTCCTGCATTATCGGACAAGGCTTTCCAACCCCGGAAGTGCCTGGCCCATACCTCTGGACAATATGTGGTACAGCTATGATATAGGACTTGTCCATTTTATAAGGTATTTAACGACGGATTTGTCCACCTTTTAAGGCATCTGGAGACAGAACTTGAACCTTACAAGGTATTGGGTGACGGACCTGTTCACTTCATTAAGTTTTATCGACGGACATGTCCACTTTATAAGGTATTTAACGACGGATTTTAACTCTTAACCAGATATTTAGCGACGGATTTGTCCACTTCAAGGTATTTAACGGCGGTATCTTGTGCTTCGTACGTGTAGGTTTTAAAACTAAACTTTTATGAATTGATTCTTCAAATAAAACATATATGGAATTTCTATTATATAAATAGCATAAGAAGTGTTTAATATGAGAATTATATGTGGCTTTTATTATATAGAATTATATGATTCTCATATGAGAATACAATGCCAATGGTATCAGGCAGAAGTTGTATTTATATATGAACCAGTTCGATAAAAAAACACAATCAAATTTTAATTACTTAGGACTGGTACGGCATTCAGAAAAAAATGCTGATTAAAAGTAAAGGTTTATTCACAGGTTCTTAAAATACCAAATATTGAATATGCGTAAATGAATTATGAGCTTGTATCTCCTAATTCGACGCTCCAGTTTGGGGTTTCACCTGACTGGTTAAAGCCGTTTATATTGTGTCTATAGAGTGGATTCTCAATATATATTCTCGATATATATATGTACACACCTCGTCGTCAGTAGGTTTAGAAACATTGTACATATTTTGTCCTGTTGATGGCGGGATAGTGAATTTAAGTTATCTTTTTTTCGCGAATATACAAAAAGCTGCACACGTCTACACTGTTTTGTTTACACATTCACGTTCATTTACACAAATGTCACTATTAATTAGTTTAACCAATTATGCTGTTAAATTGATTTTTTGCGTGTTTTTTTCAGTTATTCGACAGAAGTATTTTTCTCTTATAACGAGTATTACGTTTGCAATCAGTTTGATTGGTTACTACAAGATCTCATGAAAGCCAATCAGAATAGAGATACAACTCCGTGGATAATAGCCATTGGCCATCGTCCGATGTATTGCTCTAATAACAACGGAGATGACTGCACGAATAGGTTTATTCATAGATGGGTCAAATACGGGTAGGTACAAGTCAAAATACGTGTATTTATATAATTTGTTTTTATACCTATCAATTCATTTTCCTACAGTGGAATACAAAACCCTTTTTTCACCTCTAGAGGTTTTCTGAATCGATTTCACTATACTACTAAAAACAGATTTTGGAACTTCCTATACACAAATGTCAGATTGGAATTGCCCAGCTAGTAATCCATTAAGAACAATGGATGTTTTAACATCAGAATGTTTGTGCATTTGTGAACATTGTGGGTTAATTAATTTAACATTATGTCAGTTGGTAGATTCACCAGAATTTGAATTGTTTACCCATGTGTAATGAACATGTGTAGTTGCAATCTAATGTACATGTTTTCATGCGCGTGTAATGTACGTTTTCATGTCTCCTGTTGGTGTTTTCAGCTAATTTGATTTCAATAATACAATTTTGTTTTAATTTGCTTTTGATACATGTATTCTATTTTAATGATATGTAAAGAGGTATATAATAAAAGGATGATTACGATAGTAACTTGTTTTGGAAGCTTGTATCTCCTCTCTTAGGTAAATGCCAGGTCAGGATCACACGAGAGGCGTAGGCGAGCCTCTCGTGTGATCCTGATCTGGCAATTACCTAGTGGAGGTGATACAAACCTCCAGAACAAGTTACTATCGTAATAATCCTAATGTAGCAAGCCAAATACGGGTAGGTACAAGTCAAAATACGTGTATGTAGCAAGTCAAATGCCGGTAGGCAGCAAGACAAAATACAATTTAATTTACACATATATCTATAATAGTATGATGTCCGTCTGAGAACACTTCCAATTAATGAATTTATCATCTTTCGCACATTTTGTTGATAGTCCAGAAAAGTCCCGGTTGACCCAACGTTTGAAAGTCTCATTGTTTAGTTGTTAAATAATTTCCAGCGTGGTTCTCGGTAATTCTTTTCAAAGCCGATCTCTGATCTTGTAATGAAAAAATAATGGCATAGTACAGAACTCAACATAATCTTTGTGAATTTGGAATATTTCTCAATTCAAAACTATATTGAAATATACCAACTTCGTCAACATTATCGCACCGAAAGATAACCACACCTCTTTGCGATGATTACGTTTGAATTATTGAACTCTCTCTCTCCCCCTTAAATAATTTTCTCTGAAATGATGTAAATGTATATTATTTTACATATTTATTTTAGACTTGAAGATTTGTTCCATGCCCAAGGAGTTGACCTTATTTTAGAAGCACACGAGCATTCATACGAGCGATTGTGGCCAGTTTACAATGGAATAACATATAGTTACAATTATGAGAACCCGCGTGCTTCCGTCCACGTCATTTCCGGTGCAGCCGGAAGTCTTGAAGGATTGAACTGGATGAGTTCTGGTAAAGCATTCATTTATTCCCGTGGTATAATGTTTGCACGGATCGTCTTATTCAGTAAAGAATACATTGTTCATTCTATACAAAGTATGAAATTGGCAAATATGCCTGTTTTATAAAGCGATATAAACCATTACACTTAAAATAGTTTAAATAAGAGAGCGCGGATATGACCATGTTTTGTAACTTTAAGTTTTCATCTCACCAACAATGTATTTGTTCTCATCATATGTATATTATATCTTTACTGTGTCTGCACAAGCATGTATACTACGAATTAATCTTCTGTTCGGCACATTTGATTATGCAGGACTTTGTATTTTTGCATATAACTTTTAGTAAAGAACATTAACTTTCGCCGTCTTTTCTTTTCAGCCGACAAAGATTGGTCTGCCTTTAAAGCAGACGAAACAAGCAAGTTCACGTTTGGAAGTCTAGAAGTTCACAACGAAACGCATCTATATTTTGAACAAAAGGAAGCAGACAAGGACAAAGTTCTTGATAGGTTTTGGCTAGTGCAACATCACCACGGTCCTTTCATTGCCAATGTCACGTGTAACGGAACCGGAAATACAACCCACCCTTCATGCACATGCCCGCCACCCATTCATTACATTGAATATATAGTTTTTGCCTCGTCGATAGTTTTTCTCATTATTTTAACTTGCGTTGCTGGATGTTTATTTTACAAAACTAAATTTAGAAAATGCAAAACCAAAGGTCACGTCATAGGCAAATATATACCTTTAGACAATTCCCCGATTTTAAATTCAAACGAACCAATCTATAAATCGATATTCAAGGGCAATTTATGCTTTAAATTGATAGGAAATGGAAAATATACACATTTAGGTAATACTGCTGTTATGAGACCAACATGTATTGAAAATAAAGCAAAAGACCCAACCAAACTGACAGGTGATTGCCCATGCACATGTATGACTGAGGAGCTGATTGAAATTGATATATCTTCATAACGTAAACGTCATTGTTATATTTTGGTTTTGGAATAATAAATGTAAAGTGCTATGCTATATGATTAGTATTTTTTATTTTTGCCAGTTTTGTCTAATTATGTTTAAGGAAAGACAAATCAGCTTTAAGCTATTACAATTAAACCTTTTCACCATATACACTCCTACACAAGAAACGGGTATATTATAGGCCAACAAAGTCCTTCTCAGGTATAAATGTAATCCACATTGTTTGTTCTAAATAATCACAGATTATAAAGGGAATAAAGTCATGTCAAACTGTCTGTGTCTTTATTTTATTTTTGCCATCATTAATGCCATTTTGATATAACGGTTAATTAAAGAAATAATGAGACTAAGCGAAGTATTTGTTTGAGAAATTCTGTTGACATCTCCAAAAACAGTAAAAAAAAAAGAAAGAAAATATTTAATTGTTTACTTTTCAGACAGTGACTAAGCGATTTAATGTGTGTGACCTTTAAACCACCTTCTTCAATGGTGTATACTTACTTATGAAGTGCGTATACAAATATAAATAGAGCTCATCGAACAAACATGATTGTGCCCCATTGTCAGTATTTATTTAAACAGATTAGCATGCTACTGAAATAGAATAGTTACCTATACTGCTCAAAATAATTTAAGGACCATGTTTAGATTTTGATCATTTTTTAAAGTGCTGTAACTGAACAATTTACTGTATCTTTTTCAATTTGTAAGTTTAGTTGTATTATTTTATAATTGTTACATGACACACGTGTATTAACTATTTATATGGATATGAAATTCATAATATTAAAGATTAAGTAATTATATATTAATGTTCTACTTCGTGTCCCTATATTATTTTGAGAAGCATTACGTGGTCCGAGTATTAACTTTTATACTCCATCCAACCTCTTCTCCAAGAAGCGAAAACGTGGTTGGCTGGGGTATGAAATAAAACCTTAATTTTGGTTTAAAATTTTTGCATTTTGTAAAATTAAACCATTTAATAGGTAATTTTAAACAGGTTATCGCATTTTTTCAGTAAAAATGTCTTAAGACGTGTTTTATTGTCGAAATATCCGTCGCTTAATGGAAATAAAGCGGGACCACGTAATGTATACATACAAAAGCAAGTTATCCGATGCGATGAATCCTATTATTTTATAGCAATCAGGTATATTGTAACATGTCATCTTATATGTCAAGCTGCTAGACCTACTACATTTAGTACATTGTGATACTACTTTCATCGTCAGTTCATTGTACTTTCATTTTTTTTAAATAGTCTTTGGACCCGATCTACTCTCAATATATAAATGGAGATCTAAAACTAGTATCTGGTTACTATTGAATGTATCATTACGTGGTCTCACCTTAATTCCATTAAGCGATGGGAAAGCTTATATAAGCAGGACTGTATAACGGATATTTCGACAATAAAATATGTTTAAAAACATTCATTACTGAAGAACTGCAATAGATTGTTTTAAATTGCCTATTAAATGTTTTAATTTTGCAACATGCAAACTTTTAAAGCCGAAATTAAGGTTTTAGTTCATGCCCACTGGGAAACCTCGTTTTCGCTTCTTGGAGAAGGGGTTGGATGCAGCCTGAAAGTTAATACACGAACCACGTAATGATGAAGAGAGTTGGATACACTTCTAAATACGAGTGTCGAGCATCATATCATTTGTATCCAACGAATTAAATAAATTCAATATTAGATAGGCACGACTATGGGATTCTATTGATCACAAAAAAGGCGTCATAAGTAACACTTATTATTGTAGCTGCCTACATGTGATTGTAGGATGATGTCGTGTGTTGATTCGGGTTTCTTCGTACGACACCGAACAACGAATCTACCACGTGATTTACGTTATCAGCTGTTTTAAACGGTTACGGAAATACGTTGCAGACCGAGCTAAACGGAAAATTCAGCTTTTATCTGAGTATTCATTTCACAGGTATAATATTAATATAAATATATTAGAGTGCAACCTTTTTACAACAATATACATGTAATACAAAATTAAATCAATAATAGTTTAAACATCCAGCTTGCAGAGGCTGCTACTCCATTAGGGCAACCGTTATCATAAACATCGAAAAACCTTTGCAAAATTATGGTAACCCTGATCTACTTTTAAAATATAAAAGTAATTTAAGAACAATTCTGCGACAAGGGCTGTCACAACTTGACGTCTATGGTGACGTGATTTAAAAACTTCGTAAGATCCTTGGTCATACTCACCTTCATACAATCTTTATTAAAAGTGTTAAAAAGTTTACCAAAAAAGGTTATGACCTATCATTTTGCAACGCACTGCATGTATAGTGGTTGACCCATTTACAGTTCGCCACGATGCTGTTTTCCTGTTTGATTATGCGATAACCGGACAGATTTTGAACCCTACCTAAATCCTTATAGGACGGTAGCGTTTGATGTTTGTCTTTAATCGTGTCTTGTCGTACCTTAACGGTTTATTTTCTTGTTACTATGGCTTCTGCTAAGTCATTGAGTACTTGCTTTATGACTTTCTAGGCTTTTTTTTATCATATATACATGATCATTTAAGTGTTTAACTTATACTGCCTACCTGGGATGGCAATAGGGCAAGAGTCTGGTTTAAACCCCCAGCGGCCATTTTTTTGCCACTGACCGTTCCAAGGCTGTAGCCCTATTGTCAACCCTTTTATGTTTGTGATGCCACATATTGATTTTATTCATCTTTATAGTTGTCATTTATTTCCGTGTGTGTTTGTGGTTGACTGTGGTCCTTGAATGCTACATTTCCTGTTAGATTTGTATATCTACTTTTACGAAGCACTATCATTTTAACAAATACTATTCCTTGAATGTTTTTTATTGTCATGTTCCTGACAAAATTATCTATTTACTCTCGCAAAGCAGTAAACATACTATGTTAATCAATAGTTCATATATTATTCTAATGAGCGTGTATAACATTATAATACTGTTTGTGTCACAAACGTTCTGTTAAACCAACGTATTACTATATAGTTGATTGATCTGCTGTTATTTTATAACCGTTTCTTGTCTACGTGTTATCAGTTCCTATATACTACATGTTATATGATTCCATAGAAGGAAATAAGGACCCAACTTTGCATACAGTTAAATGACAGTATGCATGTTTGTATCAATGAAATAAAAACGCATTTTATCAAAGTAAGTTTCTACAATAGAGGTCAGATACCACTCAATAGAGGTCAGATACCACTACTGATTTGGGGCTTCGGCTTGGTTTAACAAATTATAGGGAATATTATGGCATATAGTCAGATTGTAAAGTAGATAAGTAGATTCTGACTGGATTAAATTACCCAAATCATAACAAATCCCCATAAAACATCAAAATATTATATTTCCATCATAAACCATGTTCATTTAGGATATTTTGACTGAAATTTGCATTTGTATGGATACAATTGTACTGAGGGTATATTTGCAAAAAGTAAAATTTCTTTATTGCCATTCTGGGGTGCCTTTAGCGAAGTATTAGAGGCTGAAAGCATCATATTGCCCCCAACTAAGATAGTTCTTTAAAAAAGTGATTTTGTTTTTCATCTGTTTGAATATAGGAATAGTGTTTTTTTTACATTTATTGTTTTTCTGTATTAGCTTTTAAGTAGTCTATTGCGTTCATCAAATGCTTCAATAAAACATTTATACATACATGAGCATCTTTGTGTTATATATATATATTGCTTTTATTGCTGCCTTGTTTATAAAATAACCATTGTTCGAAACACAAATATCTATATCCCATTTCTAATATCGCGTAACTCAATGTGTTTTCCTAAGGCAAGTTCGTCTTATATCAATATATCTATTCACTTTAGGTATAATTACACTAAATCAACAGGATGTGCTCTCCTGGTGCAGTCGAAAGTAGTTCTTTATTAAAGAGTGCTAATCTTTTTTTCTGTAAAAACTTTTTTTAGTGCAGTTTCCTGTTATTTTTTGGCTGTAACTGTATTCTGACATGTTGATATTTGAAAATGCAGCTCATCATGTTTTTGACAGTTTTTGATATAAATTTGAGAAGTGAAAGTAGACAGGGTATGAAATTGCAAGGGGTAAAAATAGTGTTGACCTTTGACCCGGTGTTAATATACAACTGAAGAAATGTTTCTTAGAAGGTATTAAACCCCCTATTTCCTTGTTGATGTTTAATAGCAGACATGTTTATTTACATGATAAAGTAAGTTTCCCAGAATTCTAACGAGGTTTGAGTTTTTAACAGGTTGTCAACATTCTAACTTTACTATGGAAGGGCAATGGACACTCATTTACGCTATTATAACCTTTTACCTTGCTCCGAGCGGGCTATTTATCTGCAATTCCCAGACAGGTAATTTAATCTACACTAGCATGACGAGTCAAGCGCACATTTTACAGAAGACCCTTTTAGGGATTTGTGCTTTGTCTGTATTTATGTACACGTCGTTATGTATATTATATTTTGCTAACGTAATATAAGCGTGAGGTTTGGTGATCTCTAGAACCTGGTTAAAACCACCGGCTGTCTAGTTGTCATTAACCGTTCCAAGGCGCTACCCCCTATTGTCAACCGTTGTCTGTTCATGGTGTTGCATGCAATCTGGTAATTTTCGTATGTTTTGAATGCGTGTTTTGGTTGACAGTGTTGACTGTGTAAATGCTACGGCTCCCATTCGTGAGAGGTGTTGCAAATTATATTACCTCGCATGAACAGACTCAATACAACTGAGTCTACTACTTTTCTCTCTTGTTTGTGTTTGTTGCTTCCAATGGATCCCCTTTTTAGTATTTATTGACATTCAAACTAGCGTTTGTTTAGTGCTGTGTGGCGGCCGTAAAAAGTCGCCCATACTTCAAAACAGTAGTGTTTTTACTTACTGATCCTTTGGGATAATCAAATCCAATCATTGTGGGTTTTAAAGTAAAATACCACTTACGCCGGTGCCAGAGGCGTAAGAGGTATTGCACATTATAGTACCTCGCATGAACAGACTCAGTAAAACCGAGCCTGCTACGTTTCTCTCTTGTTTGTGTTTGTTGCTTCCAAGGGATCCCCTTTTAAGTATGTATTGTATACCTACTTTGAATCAATAATATAACTGTATTATTTGAAAAAATATAGATAAATAGAGGATCTTACATGAGTACTCATTCATTATTGAATTTATTAAACGAGTTGGCAAAATGATATAAGCGAGGCTCTTGCCGAGCATTATATTATTTTTGCTAGCGAGTTTAATAAATTCAATAATGAATGAGAACGAATGTTAGATTCTATTTATAACATAACTCACATATTGACTTTTAATGCATTTTGCCTGTCGTTTTAACACGCGAAACCGACATAAACCGTGGGAATTGGATCATAGTCATTATCGATTTTTTTGACAGCGCGTACTGGGCTTATTTGCATAGTTATACAACTAATGGTATATCGAAAATATAGAATAGTGTTATTCCACTCCCACACCGTAAGTTATGTGATGAAGGCATATTCATGATTAAACATGATAACATGCAGTACTGTATATAGATCGAATCAATGAAACCCCATTTCTAATTGTATTTATCAGTATGTTGATAGTTTTTATGAACTTACTCATCTTTAGAATATATATTTAGAATAAAGGATTCATTTGATGTTTTCTGTTATTTAGTTTTGTAAAAACGTTGACAAAGAACGTGAGAAATTTAATAAAATTATATACAAAAGACGAGCAGGAAAGGTTGTATTCACAGGATCCATTAAACCAAAGTTACGTTTACTTTAAGGACTTGAAACCGATATATTTCGAACATTCGGCAGGGTATGAACAATATTCATGTTAGCCCGACGAACCGTTCACAGCCAATGAAATCGATGCAATCCTTATATATAGTTACATTCAAACTAAAAACGGTAGTTAGAGTACACCATTTATTCTGACAGGTGTTATTTTCAATTAAACGCTTTAAATATTTGTCTTCAGAAGAGGAAAGAAGACTAGGAAGGAAAATAGAAAGACGAAAAAAAAAGAAGAAGAAGAAGACGAAGAAGAAGAAGAAGACGAAGAAGAAGACGAAGAAGAAGAAGAAGAAAAAGAAGAATAAGAGAAGAAGAAGAAGAAGAAGAAGAAGAAGAAGAAGAAGAAGAAGAAGAAGAAGAAGAAGAAGAAGAATATAGTTTACTGATTTTACTGACTTAAACACTATTACATGTTTTCACATCACATACAAACACATTTGCAAAAAATACGTATTACATATTTGATTGTTTTCAGTTGCAACCTTATGGTTGATTTTATTCATAGTATAACTGACAGAACACAATAAACATGTGTGTTATCTAAACGAGATAAAGGATTTATATTTTACTCTCATTCAAAGTAATAGATAGAGTATGATCTCATTGAGTTGGTTGATTTAAACATCGAGATGGGCGTAGCACATCGAGGTGTTTAAACCAACCAACGAGATGAGACCATACTCTATTTGTTTTGTAGCATGTCCATATCAGCTGTCTGACATACTCTAACTTTCATCACCATTTATTCTGAGAGGTGTTATTTTGAATTAAACGATTTACACCCGTGCAAATACAAACGGAATTCCAGATACAATTCTACAACTAATGTTAAGATGAACCATTTTGAAATAAAGACGATGTGTCTGTTACACTCAAAACGAACTTTTGATCAAGAAATTGGGCCATAGGAATCATGGATGCCATGGTGAAAAGGGTAATGACTTTATCTGCAAGCGCCATGGATGACTGCTGAACATCCAGGTAGTGTGATCGATTGACTTTGTTTATTATAAAAGCTGGACAAAAGCTCGTAAATTCAACTTTAACGATTCTATTTACGCGCCGTCTTTAAACCCAATTTGGGACCAATAACAACTTATATACCCACGCAAAATGTTAATACATTTAACCTTATATTATGTTATACTACAACTTGTGTAATATCATCGGTACGGAGGAAGCCATGGAATATTCAACGACGATAACCGAGGCCTCCGATAGCATTTATCAAATCGAATATCATCAACTCCCTATTTTATGAATAATGTCTTATGACTGAATACTCGTTTTTGTAGCCGGTTCATATAAAAAAAACAACAAAAAAACACAAAAAAAACACAGGACTATCATTAAAATATCTTAGTATGTTACCCAATTTACAAATTTTACACAGACTTTGATATATTCTTATATGAAACGAACACGACAGGCAAGATCCCCCAGATAGTCTTTAGGTCATACTACACCAATTCATTTTCCATAGGCCTACCTTATAGCTCTAAGCTCTGTACTGAGTTCCCTAATATAGGAAGCTATATTTTTTATTGCTTGTTTTGAAAGACCTTTCTTAGTTTTATCAAAAAAACATACAGAAGCCATACGTTGAGTATGTTTTGAAAAAGCTGTTTGGGTCGGATGGTGCTGACTCACCTACTTGCATGTAGAAACATGAGGAAAATGTAAAATATACTTCTTTCTTTGATTATGCAACACATTGTAAATACATTGCACAAATGTATGATTTAACCTTTATAAGTACTCTTCAAAAGTTGAATTTTAATTTTTTAGCAAGATTTTTTGGTTTGTTTACCTTGACAGCCAATCAAAATTAAGATATCCTGTGTAATAGCTCCGAATTTACCCTGGAACTTTTTCCCTGCCCGCTGATTGGTTGGTAATTGGTGTAGTCTGATCTAAAGAGACATTCCAACCTGACTGAAGTTGTTTTTTTCTGGCTAAATTGTTTGATACATTCTATCTGAGAGAAATTATGTCTTTTTTTTTTAGAAAAAAATACTTTTCGACAAAATATGAGGGCTTAAAAGAGCTTTGGCTAAAGAAAAATTCCTTCGGTTTTTACGCGTAAATCCAGAATCTTCAAAATGCCATATCTCGACAACCGTTCCAATATTTTGCTTCAAATAAAGTGATTTTAAATTGATTTCATCAACAACATGTGATTTTCAACCAGTTGAATCTATCTTGAAAATAATATCTACTCAAAAATGATATTTGTTATTTTCAGGGGTCAAAATAGCAGATTTTACCATAAAACGCCACTGTTTTTGTATGTATTCAAAATCTGCCTTCAAAGAATTAATTAACATTATTCATCAGGTTCTATATGTGAAACCATCAAGAAAATGCAACTTTTCAATTTAGAAATGACAAAAATATTTCTGAGACTATCCTCCCCAACTCCATTTTTAGGGCCATGCCATGTTTTACAATATGCTCATTACACAAGATTGCCTGTTACTGTACTGTTTATTGTATTTTTTTTATTAGATATTGTTTATGCCATCTTTACAGGTCATATTCATGTAACCATGCAGCCAATAAGCACTGTTTAAAGTACAGATCCATGAAAATTCATTAAAATGAAGGGGGTAGGGTAGAAAAAAACTTTTGAAAAACATACAAAAGGTCATATGTTTTGCCAACTAAATAATTTAATCTGTAAAAGTATTAAACCGCATAACATATTTGCATATCGACACTAACCGTATAGAAGCGATGCACTCAAAGTCAGTGTTTACCTCAAGATCTTTTTCAAAACAGACAAAAGCGGCTTTTCGACATCTTTTCGGACAGATGTAGATTGTTTCTTTTTGACATTTTTGCCAAACAATGTACGCAAAGTCCTCAGAAATGAATAAAACTTACTAGATATACCTTTAACTAGTCAAACATGTGCATTACATGCCAATTTAGTATACCAGGTGTCAGGTATGGCTAATTTTGTGTCCACTACCCTCAATAAAGGAATTTAAATTATCTATGTTGCATCATAAAACTTTCAAATATTTAAAAACCATAAAAAGAGTTATAACAAAAGTCAAAATACACCATAATTCAACATTTCTCACACTTTCAAATCATTGTCTTAGAAAAAAAGTATGTCTACTTTCACTTTTACCCTATGCAGAATCTATCTTTAGGTCATACTACACCAATTCATTTTCCATAGGCCTACCTTATAGTTCTAAGCTCTGTGCTGAGTTCCCTAATATAGGAAGCTATATTTTTTATTACTTGTTTTGAAAGACCTATCTTAGTTTTATCAGAAAAAACATACAGAAGCCATACGTTGAGTATGTTTTGAAAAAGCTGTTTGGGTCGGATGGTGCTGACTCACCTACTTGCATGTAGAAACATGAGGAAAATGTAAAATATACTTCTTTCTTTGATTATACAACACATTGTAAATACATTGCACACGTGTATGATTTAACCTTTAAAAGTACTCTTTAGAAGTTGAGTTTTTAATTTTTTAGCAAGATTTCTTGGTTTGTTTACCTTGACAACCAATCAAAATTAAGATATTCTGTGTAATAGCTCCGAATTTACCCTGGAACTTTTTCCCTGCCTGCTGATTGGTTGGTAATTGGTGTAGTCTGATCTTTACTGTATGTAATGTATCTTATGACTGAAATTTGTTTTCACAAACGCAATATGACCAAAATGACACTAAATGTAACAGATCACACTCACCATGACATAATGCACACTGGCCATAATGTTTTTGGCTGCAACTATTGTGGTTGTACAATTCTAGCTATATCCTGAGGTGTTTCTAATAAACAATTTTTATATATATTTACAAGACGACATTTAGGTGTATCATTTGCTTCTTTCTCTGGATGATGGCTATATTCTTAGGGACAGTATTTTGATGGAATATACTATTTTGTCTTGTCAATTTGATTACTGAAGATATATGAACATATGGACGTTGTGTACACATATGATGGATTTAAGCCAGCCAGAAGGCCGTATTGCCTACTGACCCTTCCAAGATTAACCTTGTCGTCAAACTGTTTATGCTATGTACTGTCCTGTGACATTTATACTTGTTCACTTGACTTAATGTGTGGTACATTGCGGACCTGAGGTGCCATTGCGTTTGGATGCTCTGCAGTTTCTGTAGGACCACTATTCTTCTTTGTATATACATTTTTCTGCCAAGAGGTCGCGTCATAACGGGTCTGCATACACACATATTGACCGTATGACGTTATATATAGCATAAAGATGAAAATAAGGCATACTACTCAAAAATATTTTCAAATTCGTTTGGGATAATTATTTCCGTTTTATGTTCAATTCGGATTTTATACCAGACGATTCAAATGTACATCTAATTACCTTTACAATGAATTTAGTAAAGCTATTGCTGTCGGCAAGGAAGTTTACCGTATATTTTGTTAAATAAGAACTTTTAGGTATATGACTTTTAATTAATTAAGGTGTGGTATGAAAGTTAATATACGATCAAACATAAAACCAAGACATTTCGTTTCATCTAAGACTGGTATTGGTGAACCATTCAGTGTACGATAAGGGTATTTATTGTTTACGAAACTTTGATTCGCTTATCATAACATGTTGTAAACATGACATTACATAGTTTTAGCAATGATTTTTATTATTTATTTCTAAAACGGAAATGGTGACTGAATGCAGCTTTAATTTTTTTGACGTACGAACAATTTGTTAATACACTGTACTTAGTAATTACAGAATTTTGATTTAGTACAATGTATAACTGTTCCGTATATTTTGTATAACACGTATTTATTTTAATAAACACGTATTTATGTTTATAAATACGTGTTTTAACTTCAGAGTTTCAACCGTTTCAAATTATAGCAAGTCAAAAAGTTGGATTATGACATGTTTACAGTGTTAAGGTATAAACGGACATTAAGTAATTTGCTTGCAAAAAATTGAGAAATTCTTCAATTTATCCGATAAATAAGCGTCCGTCTTTAAATGGGTATAACACAAACATCTTTAAATGGGTACAACACAACAGCAGATCTTATGTCACAAAGACGGCTTAATTTACTTAGAGATGGTTAAATCGTACATCGTAAATGGCATTTTAGGTATTGATACGTTGTTATATGATAGCTACATTACACAGGGTATTGACCTTTGCGATTATGTAATGTGGTACAAGTGTCCACGGAGACAGATGGTATCTGAAAAGTCGGAGGGGTACATTTTACATTTTAATCTCCTTCACATAGATATGAATTTGATATGGCTTATTGAATGTTATATGTTATATATATGTTAATGTGCAATAATATCGTCTCATATAGTTTTTTTTCACAACGCAATTTTACCAAAATGACACTTATGTTTTTTTAATGGGGTTTACAGTTTATGTTTTATTGATGAAATAATGCTTTTGGCGGTGGCATTATCAAAATTTCATTTTGATCGCTGCCATATGGCAGTCAGCGAATCCTTCAATTCAGTGAAATCAAATTTAATGACAATTAACAATTTTATAATTAGTAAATTTCAATGTAATACTGACCACTGTTCCCCAGGTTCGGGATTACAGCATGAAATATTAAGCCTTTTGGGGCTTTATTGTTGGTGCATCATGCCTAGTTCGGTTGTGCACATTATCGTAAACTTTCGAAAAGAAATAACTTTCAAGTGATTAAATGAAGAAGCAGTTTACTTTAGAATTAAGAGTTTTGAATAAATATTTTATTTAAGTTTTGTGGGGCTTCACTAAAGGGATAAAGCTTTTGGGTCATGCCCTCTTTTGTTTAAGCGTAGTGGGGCTTCTTTAATGGTATCAGTTTTTTGGGCTATGCCTTATTTTGTTTAAGCCTATTGGGGCTTCTTAAAGGGTAACATGCGTTTGGGATATGCCCTCTTTTGTTTAAGCATATTGGGGCTTCTTTAAAGGTAGCATGCTTTTGGGTCATGCCCTCTTTTGTGAAACATGTTTAGGGCTGCCATGATATAATATGTGTTGCCGGCAGCCCGCTATTTAGAGCCGCGCCCAATATTTGCCAAACAATTTAATAAATGATAATATTTTTCTTATGTGTAAGTCAAGTTTGTGCCTTCCTAATAATGTATGTGTGTATTTGATGGTAAACAATGAGACGCAAATGAACTATTAATTTAAAACTAAATTTGATAAAAATATCTCATTTCAGAAAACGGTTGGTCAAGAAAGCATTCAGTCAGTATTCAACCAGGTTTCTTAAGCTTAGAGAGGACACATGTTTTATATAAAACATTATTACTCTTTAGCATGCCATTCTTTCAGATATTAAGTTGATATGTGCTTATCTGTTAACTTATATGCATTTTTTACATGAAAGAATACTCATTTAAAAAAAAAACTGTGATAAATTTGATTGTTTCTAAATTTAAATAAAAATAGTTAGTTAGTGTTGTTCGGAAATGATGTTATACTGAATAACATTATTTCCGAAAAACACCGACTGTCTGGAGGAAAGTTGTGTACATCGTAAAAAACAATTTCGAAATGATCTTATATAGAAATACGCATTACGCATTTTGAGCGATAAATCCGAAATCAAAATACCCATGTGCATAGTCATGAAACTTCATAAGTATATTTCCACCTTGGTAAGAGGAGAAACTTGTTTTCGGAGTCAGTACAAAGCCCTTGGTGGGAGTTGGAATGGTTTTGATTTGGGCTAAGAAGGTCGAAGGTCAAAGTCACCATGATAACCTGTAGCATCATGATGGGTAAATCCGTCCCAAAACTAGGTCTGTATATAAAATCAGTATAAATAAAACATATCTTTTTCTAGAACGAAGGGTGGGATCTAGATGAAACTGCAGAATATAACCAGCTTGAACTCTTGGAGGCATGAACCGACAGTTGTGATTTATTTTTGGAAACATATCAGCCTCAGTTAATTTAGAAGCTGGATTGAAACGTTATCCTCTTCGCTAAGAACATCTAGTGAGCGATTATAGGGCCTTTTTAAATGATAAAATGTTTGTGCATACATGCATGTATATCTCAAAGGGACACGCGGCAATCTTGATTTGTGTGTAAAACTCGCTGCGTCCAGTTAAGTTTTAGCTCTACTAGCCGAAGGCCAGCCGAGCTTATGGGATGACGAGTTGTCCGTCGTCCGTCTGTTAACTTTTGCCTTGTGAACACTCTACGGCCTTCATTAGTAACCGGATCTTTACGAAACTTAGCCAGTGTCTTTATATTAATGAAAGCTCGGTCAAGTTTAAAAACTCTTGTTTGCTGAACAATGCCATATTGTAAACGCTCTAGCACCTTCATTTATTATTTGATCTTTACCAAACTTGCAAAGATTGTTAATACTAATAAAAGCTTCGACAAGTTTGAAAATCAGCCAAATTGGTTCAGTAATACTGGAGTTATGGCCCTTGTTTTTTTCTGAAAAAATGCCATTTTCTGCCTTGTGAACACTCTAGCACCTTCATTTATTATTTGATCTTTATCAAACTTACAATGATTGTTATTATCAATTAAAACTCGGACAAGTTCGAACATTAGCCAAATTGAATGAGTAACAGCAGAGTTATGGCCTTTGATTTGCTGAAAATGCCATAGTTTGCCTAGTGAACACCCTAGCACCTTCATTTCATTTTCCATCCGGTCTTTACCAAACTTTAAGAGATTGTTAATATCAATGAAAGCTCAGATAAGTTCGAAAACCAGCTATACCGTACCAGGAACACCAAAGTTATGAGCCCTTGAATTATTGAAATATGCCATTTTGTATTCAATCTTTCCCAAAATTGGCCAGATTGTTGATATCAATGAAAGCTCTAACGAGTTTAAGAACCAGGCAGATCGAACAAGTAATACCGGAGTTATGGCCCTTTTTCAATGTTTAGTAATGCACACTCCAAACTCAAAGGGTCGTGGGTTCAAATATCACTGGAGGCATTTTTTTATAGGAAGCTTTGGTTTATGGGTTCAATATTTTTTAGATATTTTTTTTTTTTGATTTTAATATTTTTTTTTGATTTAATTTTTTAATGTTTTTTTTTGTTTATTTTTTTTTCTCAAAGATCTTCTTCTCTGAAACTACAAGAGATAAAGCTTTACTATTTTTTATTTATTATCAGCTTTTGGATCCTCTACGAAGTTTGTTTGTTCAAATGGTGAACCTGGGGTCAAATTTGGGCCCCGTCCCGGGGGTAGCCAGTAGAGCGATACAGGCTCTTGTTCTATATAACTTGCATTTGAATTTTCCCTCTTAATTAAGAAAATCCACCATGCTTCATAAGTAACTTAATTAATATACATGTAATTAACCTAAAATATGCATGTTTTGGGCTTATACTGGACGAAGTTTATTTGCGATAATAATAAAAACAAAACACAGCATTTGTGATAATATCATTTTATTAAATGACGTTTTTTTTGTTTTTTTTTGTCATTTTTGAAATGGATACTTTTTAAAATGATCACTCAACTATTATGACCGCAAGTGGCATAGTTGGGCAATAATACACATTATTGCAAAAGTAGGTGCAAAAATACCGCACAACACGATACAAAGTCATAAAATGCAAAGAAAACAACAAACAAATACAAGAAAAAATACATTCATCGTATACTCGAGTGTTAGTATATTAGCAAAATTCTACATCACCGCAATCATATTGATTTCAGTTGCATAAAACGCAATTTAATAATACTGGTATTACTTTCCGCTGGAACTTTAGTTAATTATGAAGCATGGTGGATTTCGTTAATTAAGAGGGAAGGTTCAAAGATATTTTATCTACGATAACAACATTTGGATCGACCCTCCTACGTATGGAAGACGAATGCGGCCATTTCGTCTTTTCGACTTTTCGCCCTGTTAATAACCCTTAGTGTTTACTCTACTTTTTAAACCAATCAGATGACTCAGAATTTCAAATACTTGCACCACTTATTCATGAAGATTTTACTACCAGCGCTCTTAATGGTTTAGAGTGTGACCTATGTATAGGTTAGAGGCTATGGAGAAATCTTCACCATTAAGAAACCGAAATGGAGGGAGTATAGCGACCAACCGCGGGGTTCTTAATGGTGAAGATTATTCTCTTCATAGCGTCTATCCGACTTAGTGTTTGCCATATGTTTTATCGATAGCTCTATATAGGTAACACTCTTAACCGTGTAGACTGGCTGTAGTAAAATCTTCATGAATAAATGGTATTTGAAAATCTGAGGCAAATGATTGGTTGAAAAAGTAGGGTAAACTAAATAGAGACTATCGATATAAAACCTATCGTAAACACTAAGCCGGATAGAGTATATGAAGAGAAATCTTTACCATTAAGAAACCGCGCCTTTGTTCCTGTACGTTTAATGATCATGGAGTAATAGTATCCCGATCACGCGGAACAGTGAAGCAGAATCTCTAACATGATGAGTTCATGTTGACCCGCAAAGCGCGCGCTGCGTAACATTCATTCCGCCAAGCTATTTTCTACTGGAAAGAACAAAAAAACACGTCGCACTACGTTTTTGATATTCATTCGTACCTCCACCACCCCACCACCATTTTTTGTTATTGTGGGACATGCCAGTCCGCTCTAATTTCTTAAATGACTCCGTACTTCTACTTTTCGTACTTTTAAGACAACTGTTTTTGTTTTAATAGCCTATTCTTCTAGCGAAGAAATGCCGCATTGTTGTTAAATAACAAATTTTGTTTTTAGTATTTTTAAATATGAGCGCGGTTATGTAGAAGTTTAGCTGCTACTGCTTGTAAACTAACTCCACTGTCGTGTAACCTGTACGGCTAATGTACGTCTTGCCGGTTTAGTTATTTCCAAGACGGCGGACATGCCAACATCCGAAAAGTAAGTGCCTTACATTTTTACTCGTTACTTACTTAATTCGGCGTGACATGCATAGATATGTATGCTGACAGTTAGGTAAATGATTCCTTTACACTCGGCTGCATAGAATGTAAAACAAGATTGACTACTTTTTGAAAAATCATCGCTAAAGCATGTCAAACTTTGTCGATCTGAAATCGAGGCGAGGAGTCACACCTGTTTTTAACCATTACTGGCTTGTTTCTTCACGGATCGAATCGAAATAACTTGTATTACTTACTTTATGATGATATCTAAATGAGCAGATAACTAATTTCTTGTAAACTATGCAATAAATAAGCAAACTTCTGATTAAAAAAATATTAGGCAGTGCGGTGCGTTACCATTTCCAATTTGCTACTGTACGGTGCGTTCAGAAACCAAATCTGTACGTACGGTGCGTTACACATCTTTGACAAAGTTACTGTATGGAGCGTTATGTATAATTGAGGAGTTTTTGGTATATTTTAGATGCAGACCATTATATATTTTTGTTCTTTTAAATAAGAAAAGTTGTTTTATTTTTAGTTTCAGAGTTTCAAACTTTGCAAGTTATAGCAAGCCACATAGTTAGATAGTTTTAAGGATATGTTGCTCTTCCAGATTTTATGCTGACCTTCGTTGTTCATCTACATTTGTGTATCTTAATACAAGAATACTTATTCTTATACCCCCTTTACACAGAGGTGGCGATCGTTGAGCGATCAAAAATTGGCCAGTTCTCTTGACGAACTTTCAATGAACGCCCAGTGATCGCCAACATATCGCAATGATCTCTCAAACTATGAAGAGATCGATCACCAAGGTAAGCGATCTCTCAACGAACGCTCAAGGAGCGCTCAACGATCCCATCGGTCTCCCAATGATCTCTCAGCGATCTTTCAATGAACGCTAAGCTTTTTCACCACGAAGGTAGAGATGGCTGAGAGATCGGTGAACGTTTACACAGAAGCGACTTGTTCGAGGTTTTAGTAGATGTAGAGAGATCGGGCCAATTTTGTATCGCTCAACGATCTCCTTCTGTGTAAAGGGGGCATTAATTGCAATTCTAAAAATTGCAGATTATAATTAGAAAGAAAAACGCATAATATTTGAGTATTTGAAATGGTATGCTTGCCTCCAAGTTTCACTACAGTGTACACTTTCAGAAACTGTCGTGTACAGCATAAGTATGGTTATCGAGAGTGATTTGGTTTAAATATATTTTATTTCACATGTATTTACAATATGTGTACACAATAGAAGAAAACGGATTAGAACGAGTAAAATACTTATGATGTTCTTTTCCTTAGGGTACAATATTAATTGTAAATATTAATTGTACACACTTGATGGCATGTTTAACAGCAGTAATTTGATACGTTTGTAATACTTATTCTGGAGGCAGGAGCAATGCATAGTGCTAACTTAATATTTTATACGTATTCTAGAAATAGCTTATTTAATTACATTAAAGAAACATAAGATAACTTATTCCAGAATAGCTTATTTAATTTCATTAAAGAAACATAAGATAGTAGAGCATTCAACATGAAAGAAAAAGAAATTGCACAATTTCAAATGTTAAATCAACAATTTAAATGTCATTTTATCATCGTTGCTTGAAATAGGGGTAAATGGGAATTGACACACGGAAGACGATGCTGCCGTTTTGGAAAATACAACAACAGAGTAAATGAAACAAACTACTGGATAAATCGTTTTGAGTTTGTTTTTTATATATATTTATGCACCGCGCTGAAGATAAGAATGTTTGTGTCGTAGAATACATTTTCGTCTCCAAAGGGAAGTGTTTTTAGTGTTGTGTTGTTGGACGCGAAATTGAATTTTGCAATACATGTCTATTATCGGTGTACTTATTGTAGTATCGGTGTACTTATTGCAGTTAAAGAAGAAGTGTTCAGCGTTTTCTACGAGTCCACATGTACACAATGGCGAATCGACCATATTTTTTGAAAACAGGTCGTTGTTGAGGGAACTGCAATTCAATGTCAGTATTTGAAGGTTTCTTTGTGGGAAGTAGTATTTTAATGGAATGTTGTTACTACATGTTTCACGATCAAGTGAGTTTTTGAGAGAAAAAAATGTTGCGGCGTGACGTGAATCTTCAGGTAAGTTATTCCATTCGCGAATGACAGAGGGGAGAAAATAGTCGTAGTGATAGTTTGCATGGGCATTAATAGTTTGGATGTTCATGGCAATTCGTAAGTTATATCTAGACATGTTACCGACAGAAGTAGGAACTAAATCAAACAGGAATTTATAAACATATCAAATTACTGCTGTTATAAAACATGCCATCAATTGTGCAAATTAATATTGTACCTAGGAAAAGAACATCATAAGTATTTTACTTTCGTTCTAATCCGGTTTTTTTCTATTGTGTACAAATAGAGTAAATACATGTGAAATAAGACATGTGTAAACCAAATCACTCTCGATAACCATACTTCGGCGGTTTCTAAAAGTGTACACTGTGATGAAACTTGGAGGCAAGCATACTTTTTTCAAATACAAAAACATTAGCCTTAAAACTATCTATGTGTCTTGCTATAACTTGCAAGGTTTGAAACTCTGAAACTAAAACTAAAACAACTTTTCTTATTTAAAAGAACACAAATATATAGAAATGGTCTACCTCTAAAAAACACCAAAACTCCTCAATTATACATAACGTACCGTACAGTAATTTTGTCAAACGCACCGTGCAGATTTAGGTTCTAAACAGTACATTACCGTAACACATTTGAAATGGTAACGCACCGTACAGCCTAATATTTTTTTAATCAGGAGTTTTCTTATTTATAGCATACAAGAAATTAGTTATCTGGTCATTTAGATATCATCACAAAATAAGTAATACAAGTTATTTAGCTTCGATCCGTGAAGAAACAAGCCGGTAATGATTCAAAACAGGTGCGACTACTCCCTTCGAAATCAGATCGAAATAAACTGATAATGCTTCAGCAATGATTTTTCAATAATATGCAGCCGAGTGTAAAGGAATCATGTATCTAACTGTCAGCATACATATTTATGTATGTCACGCCGAATTAAGTAAGTAATGAGCAAAAATATAAGGCACTTACTTTTCGGATGTTGACATGTCCGCCATCTTGAAAATAACTAAAACGGCTAGCCGTACATTGACCGTACAGGTTACACGACAGTGAACTCTGGGGTAAACGATGGATGTAAGCTTTCTTGTATTTGTTTTGTTGTTTTCTTTGCATTTTACGACTTTGTATCGTGGCGTGTGGTATTTTTGCATCCAACTTGTCATTTCCTAACTATGCGAGAAAAGTTAAAAGAAAATAGTTTTTGAATATTGCTTAGTGTTGATTATATTGCACCAACAATATATTTAAACCTATGGTAGAATAACTAAGAAATCTAAAAACTCAACATTTTAATTATATTGAAGCAGGTTTAAAATGATGCCGGATATAGAAACCGAGATTGCTAATGCTTGATAACAATTAAAAAAATTGCCGTGTGTCCCTTTTATAACATTCTTATAATGTTCAAGTAAATATCGCATGGAACACGTGACCCAAAAACTCAAAGGTCCCCAATAGTATAAATAGTAACGACATTTTGCGTTGCGTATTAAATCAAAGCACCGAAAGTGCTGATGAACGGTGCCACTCAGAAAGTATTGATTCCGGAAAAAACAGGTTTGCGTACTAAGGTGGTGAACATTTGTGCAAAAATATTATTGAAATCGGACGAGGCATTACCAAAGTTATTAGAGAGGGCGGAATGACAGACGGACAACGGCAATTCTATATCCCTCCGCCTAATCGGCGTGGGATAAAACGTGAAGTTATGTAGAAATGTTTAAATTGTATAAGTGTCAAAGGGGAATAATTGTAAAATGAAAATGTCAGAGAAAGTTGGTCACAGCATACGTATACCTTTCGAAAACCAATCAGATTCAATCATGCATGACAGAGTCATCACCCCTAGAATGTCTGAAAAATAGGATTTCTGCATTTCGGTGTCGATATGGCTAAAACAAAACAACTTCATTGAATTAGGATAAGTATATAAAACAAATAAAAAAGAAGCATGTAGTCTGATGTAATGGTAGTCTGAGTTTCTATGTCTTGTTCTAAATTCCTTAAATATAAATGCTTTTTAAACACAATATTGATAATGGTTATAAAATGTCATTGATAGAACGCAATAAGTATAACTATTCCACTGTAATATATGAATTTGTACCCTTCTCTGAAATATTGTGTATTGTATTCCGTTTTGTTTAGGCACAGACCTAATAACAAATAGATTGGACACTACGAACATTATCTAAATTTCACGTGGCACAGTGGGAAAATTTCACGAATTATTTCCCAACTTTAAATACACATATTATGAAGAGTTTTATAGATTCATTCATGCCAAATACCATCACAAATTTAATTTTGTTTCCAAAGATAGTATTTGTCTTTCTCTCACATTTAGAGCAAAAAATGATTTTGACGGAAACTTTGTCTATGTCAAACCTTGATTTTTAAGAGAAAAGCGAAAAATGATGACATTTTTAACTTTAAACATCTTTTTATACAATTTCTTACTTTCAAAATAAATATAAATTATTATAATACCATTTTGCCATTCACTATGAATCGTTTGAATGTATTTTCATCAAAATCAGTGAATAATTGAGAGAGGAGATAGAAGGAAAAAGCTAAGGTGCCACGTGATATTTTGGTTACTTCATTGGTTAAGATAGTAAGTTTCCTATCTGTTTATTAATGTAACTGTGGTTTAGGCAATACATGTAAATGTTATGCCAAATAAAATATTGAAATGAACTGAATTGATGAAAATAATTGTATGGTTTGATAAAGAGATGTTTGTGGTACATTGTTATATAATCTCTTCTACCCGCGAATTTATGAACGGCTGTGCCGGCGCTTTTTGACCGCGACTTTTATGCGCATAGTTAATGGTGTTTATATAATCTTTAATTAGCTATGGCGATTTTCGCCTAATCATGGAGCTTAGACGTAGAATAAAGTCAATACGAGCGCCTTGATATAGTGTGCATTTATATATTTATTATTTTTTGTAGGGTGGTTGGTTGGGGATTGTGGCGGTTTTAGAATTTTCCACTCCGACTGGCTGTTGTAAAACACAGAGCCTGAATGGGATATGTTACAGATAACCCTGGTGATGAACGGGGCCAGCCCCCGGTGTTTTAATAAGCCAATGGTCTTCGTGTTGCGTTATAAACACTGAAGCGCGTAATAGGTTTATAAACCGGGGTCCAGGCCGTACGTACAGAGAACAAATGCTTTGCATAAATATCCAATTACTTCGCAATTAGATTATTTGTGCTCATAACAAAATATATAGACAAGCGGCGTTTTTTTGTCCGAATTACGCTTTTTGTCCGCAGATTTTTTAAAAATCTTCGCCTTTTGTCTGAATTGCGCTTTTTTTTAGAAAAATGTCGCTTTTTATACGAACGAGGCTTTTTGTCCGCAGGAAACGGCACTTTTTGTCCGCCAGGCTCGATTAAAACATATTTTATTATGATTTCACACACATACACATGTACGCGCGCGCACGCACGCACGCGCGCGCATGCACACACACGCACACACACAGTGATTACAATAGTCACGTTTTTTCCTTCGGGGCTCGACTAATTAGTTATGTTGTGTTCATAAGAAAAAGTGGTTAATAAAGACCAAGTATTGCTTAAGTTATTGAAATATGTAAAACATACGAATATACAGTTTAAGTTGATGTAAGTATAAGTTTTTATAAATGCCAACATAAGGATAAGTTGATATAAATACAAGTTGTAAAAATACGAGCCTCTGGTCAGGCACCGTAATATTGTCCATGACATTTTATGCACGGATCGATTGTTCTCTCTTAGTGATAACTGTTGCGGGCAACCGTACCTGAAACATTATTGATAATAATAAAATATGTTTTAATCGAGCCTTGCGGACAAAAAAAAAACGTTTTTCTGCGGACAAAAACCGTCGTTCGGACAAAAAGCGCCGTTTCCTGCGGACGAAAAGCTTCATTCGGACAAAAAGCGACACTTTTCTAAAAAATCTGCGGACAAAAAGCGCAATTCGGACAAAAAGTGCCGATTTTTAAAAAGTCTGCGGACAAGAGCGTTTTTCGGACAAAAAGCGCCGTTCGTCTACATTTTTTTATGAGCAAAAAAGTCGCTGACAATAGCGCCGAGCGGACAAAATGCGCCGGCGCAAACGGCCTTTGATAGTTACCATGATGTAATGTGATAAAAGTTTTCAATTTAATATCATGGTAATCAAATTACTTACTCTTCAAATATACGTACGACACGGATTCTATTTATTATCCAATGACATCTGATATATATTTATTTCATGTATGCATGCAAATTGTTCTTATATATATACATTAAATAAATTAATAAACATGATCGTTTGTCGTTATATACAACCTTCATACACTGATAATATACAAATAGTCTCTATTAGATTCGTTACTAAACTATTAATTGCTACTTTCGGTATTCTCCGTACTTCGCACCTGCTGTTTTTATATATATTTACTTAGTTATAGACCCGTTTTCGGGCATTTGTTGATTTACATATATAGTTTATATTACTACCATATCATCCCATATTAGTAAATAGTTTTATCTTTATATATTTACATTAATTTTTAATTAATACTTCATTTCTTCATCTGTCATCAATTTTTGCTCACAATATGACCTATTTATGTGTCGACGTGCCGTAAAACACCATTCATTCATTCAGGAACGTACGGTACGAATGTTACCCCAAACCTCATGTAGAGACGCTGTTGACGTTATAAATCATATGCGCATTAACTTGTACAGGATCAATCCCTTCAAAAAGGTATTACTCAAATTTAAGTTAAAATCATTTAATGTTTACCAACGCTTACATATTTATCAGTATGTTGTCATTATACGGATCTTTTGCCCAATTACAGGGCAATTGCCTGACGGCACCGGCACCGTCAACCGTCCAAAAATACACATGTGATGACACATGACTGTTGGATCACCGTTATCGAATACAGATTCGAAGCACTTTATAATCTTATTACTACAAAGTTGGTCAAAATTGAATTGATTGATTACAGAATGGTGTTTTACGTCACTTTAAAAACATTTTAGGCCATATGAGGGTCAGTTGTGTGGTAGAGGCAGACCACTCGGTTTCTTAATGGTGAAGATTTCTTTTCATACACTCTATCCGGCGTCAAGCTCTTCACCGTGAAGACTGCTTGTAGTTAAAATGGTGCGAGTATTTGAAAATCTGAGACAACTGATTTGTTGAAAAAGTAGGGTAAACAATAACTTAGCTGGGTTGTCATGTGTCATGGACACCCATTATTCGCAGTTTGACTTGGTCTCTTCTATCCATATCGCATTCGCTTTTATACATATAAGTAACACAATATGGTGTATATATCAAAGACATATATTCACTTGTATCAGTCATTACAGAACTGTTCTCATTGTATCTATTATATCATATCAGTTAGTAGAAGGTACACGAGAAGAAAAAGAACAACTTTTTTTTTATTTAGAGGAAAACGTACAGGATTATCACGTATTGCTATACAAAGGGTTCACGGTATGTTTAATTATAATGGCTTGCTAACATTATATCATACGCTTTATTAGCCGAAGATATGCAGGTATCCTTAATAAATAATTTTCTGATTTTACCAGCAATATTGTGAAGTCAACATTTGAAAACGCAAACGTGGTATGTTTTTAATTTCTAGAGCGGAATTTAAGCCCTCGTGCACAATGTGCAACTTTTTTCGCCATATTTAGCATTTGGGACAAAGGGACTTATGTACTAACATAGAATACAATCTTGATTTAAACAAACAAACAGCGGACTAAAATTAATCGAAAATAATAAAACGTTACGTTTTCAAATGTACTGAGTATACTTAAAAAACTTCAAACAAACTTTATGGTTTATGGTTTATTGTTTATTGTTTATTGTTTATTTTTATTTTTTTGGGTAAATCGTTAAGATACACTACAATACCATTTGTTAAAAAAAATAAATTAATAGATTACGAATAATTGTATCAATATGTTATGAAATTTGAAAAAGAAGAATTTGAATGCCTAAAATGACGTAAAAAGGACCGTTTATGGCAAGTTTGAAGGAGTTTTCAAGAATTAAATTAGCAACTTCGGTTATCATTTTGACAAAATCACATACTGCGGAAAAATATATACAATTAGCATTTCTTTTATAAATTATTTTATTGTTAAATGACCATTCGAACTGTGATTAACGTCATTTTTTAAATATTTTTTTAACATAATTTTAGTACACTTTCCGTCTCTAAAGTGTGTACACACGGATTCGGTCTGTCTAGGAAATTAGTAAACTTTCGGTAGAAGGTAACATCAGAAAAAATGTTTTGCCTACAAATACACCGCAAATTGAATAGATGTCGCAGCGTGGCAGGTCATATAGGTAAATATTTCGTTCTGTTAAAATAGTAATATTAAGTTTATAAATCCAAAATTAAATAATGGATCAATTGAAAACACTCAGTTCTCTTTTTGATTTTTTTTTCGCGTCTCCGTGTCCAAGGGGTTAACAACGTTGTGATGTAAACCTTCTCGCATCTCACCGCTGCGGTTTCGAATCCCACTGTGACTTGTAAGTGCGGAAATGTCGATTCTTATGGATGGCGGGAGGTGTACAGTACTGGTTCTACCCAGGAAAAGTGGGTGATCAAAAACAATCGACCGTCATATATAATCTTACATGTGTTGAAAATGGCTAAAAACACCATACAAACAAACAAACAAACAAACAAACAAACAAACAAACAAACAAACTGATTGTGTTTACATAATTCAGTTATGCAGGAGCTCATTTATGACCCATCTAGATTTTTTGTTTTTAAAAAGAAAAGTTAACAAAATCGGAGAAAGCAAAATTCTATAAATGATTGAGAAATAACTCGGACAATTTAATTATAACACTATGAACAAATTCTACTGAAATAAAGAAAATCAGAACAAACTGGTTAATGCATCCCGTAAACTCATTATATCATATAGTAGGTTATTGAGCCAGCAACCTCAGGGCAGATGTTTTCATCAGACATATCTCCGACATGAAGCAAATCCGTACCTCATTTAAGTCAATAAGGCCTATCCTCTGCGCTACCGAAGCTGCGTAAAACTCCCGAGGCCACTTTAAACAAGAGGCATAATGATTGTTAGGTGTTTAACGTCATTTTACAGAACCTCTATCGGGTTTAGCTTTCACATCATGAAATAAAAATAGTACTGATTTCAAATAAATATAATACACTGAATGTCCCTGTATCTGCATTTTTGGGCATACGTGTCTCCTGAATATATCCAATTGAACTCATTTGGGATGAATGTTACAATGTTATAGGTAAGAAATTCGCTTTAAGGTTACAACATATGTTAAAGTAACAATGTCGACAATAGGTAAAAAGTCTGTAAAAAGTAGTTTGAATGATTTTTTACGTCGTTTTTAGCACATTTAGGCCATATATGACGGTTGATTTTTTTTTGTGGCAGAGACAGACCACCAAATTTGTTATTTCCTCGGGCGTCTCCACTCATTTGCCAACTGTATGGCAACGTTGAAAATAGTTCCCTACCGAGTACCTCTTTGAACAATTCTGAAACTCCGCCATTTTGTTGGCTTGAAATGACCGAAAAAATTGAAGAAAAATCGGAATCTTAAAATACGCAGCCATTTTTCCACGACATCCTCGATTTGAAATTATTTATACCAATAAAAAGAATGTCATAAGACATAAGACAAGGAAAACAACAAAATATTTATTGAATGCTTTCAAATCGAGCATCAAACGGGCACACATACAGCGATGTTTACGCCGATTCATGTTGTCGTCAATTCAGTCAATAAGACTGGCACGTAAATATATCAATATAATGTTATATATTCTGTTAACACTCTATTTTAACAACTTATCGTGCGTCCGTATGCAATCTTTAAAATGGCTAGAAAGACTATATGTCGCAGCTCACACTTACAGGGGTATTCTCAACATTATTATGACATATGATTATGTCGGATATTTGTTTAATAATGTTGATTACATTACATCTTTATGCTAATTGTTCTAATATATGATATAAATAAATTAATAAATATCGGTTGTCGTTATATACATCCTTCAAACTGATAATATACCGATAATCTCTATTAGATTCGTTACTAAACTATTTCATTGCTACTGCCGGTATTCTCCGTACTTTCGTTATATTTCGGAATGTATGGTTCGGTACGGCCTCTACCCATAGCCTCATGTAGACGCTTGTTTACGTTATATAAATGCGCATTAATTTGTACATGATCAAATCCCTTCAAAAACAGCGTATTACTTAAACTTAAGTTAAAATCACGTAGTTTACCAACTCTTACATATTTATCAATATTTTGTCAGTATACGGATCTTTTGCACATTTACAGCCTTGCAAATGGTACTACTTTTATCGCGCTGTAATCTGGTGCTCTTTGGTTTCTAGTAGAAATTCTTGTGCGCCAGAATTCCCACTACTTAGGACGGTTGCCTGACGGCACCGGCACCGTCAACCGTCCAAAAATACACATGTGATGACACATGACTGTTGGATCACCGTTATCGAATACAGATTCGAAGCACTTTGTAATCTTATTACTACAAAGTTGGTCAAAATTGAATTGATTGATTACAGAATGGTGTTTTACGTCACTTTAAAAACATTTCCCACTACTTAGGACGGTTGTCTAACGATAACGTCCAAAAAGCATTTATGCGCATTGTTTTAATCTGGGAAGTAAGTAACAAACAACTAGTGGGTGTAGTGTCGATATATAGTCAGAGGTCAGGCGAAGGTAGTCACTAGGCCATACAGGAGGAAAGTGATGTAAAATTTTGTGTACTTAACATTCAAGGACTAGTTGGTAAATCCTATAATAAACTGTTATCAAATGAGCTAATCGATCTCTTTAATTCTCATGATATATTGCTTTTTACAGAAACGTGGTTAAATGACAGTTGTGATTATAACGTAAAGGGATTTTCACATTTTGTTCTTAACAGAAAATTAAATCACAAAAATGCCAGACGCGATAGTGGAGGTCTAATAATTTATATAGCTGATACTATTAGCTCGTGCGTTACTTTATTGAAAACTGCTTACGACAGTGTTATATGGCTAAAAATTGATAAGCGTGTTTTTAATCTTGATCAAGATGTGATCTTATGTTTGACTTATATCATTCCTGCTGGCAGCAGTCGTGAACATTTTGTTGAACAAAACCTATTTGAATGCATTTTAGAGGATATATTGTATTTTAATCATATTTATAACCAAAGCTATTTTATAATATCGGGGTACTTAAATAGTAGAGTAGGACAACTGAAGGATTATGTTGAAAACGAGTTCTTGCATAATATAGATTTTATGCCGGAAGATTATGTTGAAGATCAAATTTATGGAAGAATTTCGAAAGACTTTAAAGTAAACGAAAGTGGAAAGTTACTTTTAAATTTTTGTAAATCGACTGGGCTTAGAATTATGAATGGCAGGGTTTCAGTTAGAACTAGAAGATTTGTCAGACAACTTACGGAATATTGAAACCCATGACGAGATTGAATCAAATCTTTCTTGTTTTTATAACATGATAGAAAAGGTGTGTGACCCAATTTGTAGGAAAAATGTTAATAATAATGTTACACATAAACCAAAAATGAAAAATCAGCCATGGTTTGATAATGAATGCAAAGAAAGTAGGAATCAATTTTATAAGAATTTAAATAATTATAGAAAATCTGACTGTACAAAAAACAGAAAAGCTATGACTCAGTCTAGGTCTCATTATAAAACAGTCATTAGAAATAAGAAAACAAGCTTTAGTAAACAAAAAACCCAGAAATTAGAGTCACAGAGATATAAAAATGCAAAAGAATATTGGAAACTCCTGAAAACGGCGAGCACTGGAGTACCAAAATCAAATATAACGACCTCTCAATTTGCAAATTATTTCAAATCAATAAATGATCCAGAATCTGTATTTTTCCAACCAGATGATGATATTTTATATTTTAATAATAGAATGTTAAACAATGAACTACAAATAATGTTTGACGAACTTAATATTGAAATCAGTCAAGCAGAAATTCATAAAGCATGTAAAGAGTTAAACAACAACCGCTCAGGCGGATCGGATTATGTCATAAATGAAATGTTCAAATATGGTTGCATGTATTTAGATTCATACTTAGTGAACGTTTTTAATAAGATTTTTGATATGGGTTATTTCCCTTTCTCACTGGACGGAAGGCTATATTGTACCACTTTTCAAAAAAGGAGATATAAACCAACCAGAAAACTATAGAGGGATAACATTACTGAGTACATTCGGTAAATTATTCACAAGAATTTTAAACAACAGGTTAACTACATGGGCTGAGGATTATTATATTTATATCGAAGCAAAAACATATTCTATAAACTTATGCAATATGGGGTGAGAGGTAAATAAAGAATATTTTACACTGAATGGTTTTAAAGGTATCGATACTGGAATGTTAAAGTTGCTGCTACTATTATACGCTGATGACATAGTGATATTTTCGGATTCTGAAAAGGGGCTACAAGATGGGTTAGATATACTGTACAGTTATTGATAGAAATGGAAATTGGTTGTAAATGAAAATAAAACGAAGGTCATGCTTTTTAAAAAAGGCGGTCAGATAAAAAGGAACCTATTGTTCACATATAATAATACTGTAATTGAAATTGTAAATAAGTTTACCTATTTGGGAATTGTCTTTACCACAGGCGGTTCTTTTGATCAAACGTTCGAATCATTAAGTGGCCAGGCATTAAAGGCAATCTTCAAAATGAAGTCATATATAAATCAATTTACTGACTTATCGGTCAGTCACACTTTAGACATTTGTGATCAACTCATTTTGCCAATATTAAATTATGGCGCAGAGATATGGGGATTCTCAAATGCGGAAAAGTTAGAGAAAGTACACCTTCAATTTTGTAAACAACTTTTATGTGTTAAAACACAAACTCAAAACAATTTCATATATGGAGAACTCGGGAGAGTCCCTTTAAAAATTCAACGTATGGCCAATATTATCCGGTTCTGGTTAAAAATTACACGTACGAGTGATCGCAAATATATAAAAAATATGTATAATATTATGTTAGATGATCTGATTGTAAACCGAAACAAATTAAACTGGGCATCTCAAGTTAAAGGGTTATTGGAACGAACAGGATTTAATGAAGTTTGGTATTCTCAAGGAGTAGAAAACATAACGTATTTCATTAATATATTTAAGCAACGAATTAAAGATATGTTTATACAAAATTGGAATGCTGAATTATCGGATTCCACTAGAGCTAGTACATACAGAATAATATCAGATTTCAGGTTTAAGTATTATCTAGATGTACTAAATATAAAGAAATTTAGAGCTTTTTTTACAAAACTAAGAGTCTCTAGTCACAGGTTAGAAATAGAAACTGGTGGCATAGACCAAATAAAACACCAAGATCCGAAAGAAAATGCCAGATATGTAATATACTAGAAGACGAATTTCACTTTGTATTGGAGTGTTCACTATATCAAGATATTAGAAAAGAATATGTTAACAAATATTTTTGGAAACGACCAAACATACCAAAATTTATTGAACTTATGACAACAGAAAACAAGAGTTTATTAAAGAAACTGTCCGTTTTCATTTGTAAAAGTTTTAAAAGAAGAGACGACATGTTTTATAAATAAATATCACTTTTCTCCATTTATGTCCACAGATATAAATGTGTTCTGATCAGTACTTAGGAATATTAATTTAAAAATATATATTAAACACTTATATACTTAATAGTTGTCAAATACTTTTTAACTAGTAACATATACAGATGATCTTGAAACTCACCTATAAATAAGACAAATTGTCATTAACTGGAAAATATTGTGTGTATTTCATATACATGTTTATATGTATGTACTATTTGCATGTGAACTGTTGGGCGTAATGCCTTATGTTTGAATAAAATATCTATCTATCTATGCCACAAAGTGACTTTTTATTCACAAGGGTGTGAATATGTTTAAAGTTCAAATAGTAGACATGTAACATTGCATGAAACATTGTAATATTATGTAACACATATTAATTTCCTTTAATTGCATAATGAAACTGATATAGAATAAAGCACTATACATATATATATACACGATTTGTCGTTAATTGGAAATAACTGTTTTTTATATTAAAAACATTTATGGTGTTTATATAATCTTTAATTAGCTATGTCGATTTTCGCCACTCTCATCAGACAATTTGACTGATGAAATCGCCATAAGAAAGGGAAAGAAACAAAAACGAATGACCTTGGCATATATCTAACACAAAACAACAAAAGAAAAACAAACCAATTAATTACGCGTATTTTATGCTGATGTTTTAACGAAATGCACATTATACCTTAACGCGTCTGAACGATCGTACATGAACCAATGGTGCGATTCTGACATAAATGTACACGTGAATAACAAATAATTCATATACATTAAATCACTAAGCAAAAACTAATTCATATACGTTGAACCTCTCGTAAAGTGATATTCCGTCGAATGTACGACTTCAAAATGTCTCTTTCAAGTGGACCTTTGGAAACGGCCGGACACGACACATACGAAATATATATATATCCATGTAGTTTATAAACGAGAACGACCCTCTATGAACACATGGTAAGGTCACTCCCCGTGTGTACGAATACAACCCCACATGAACCCATGGTGGGGGTCAATATTTGATAATGAGTCTAGTTTGAATGCAAACCGCTCACAAGTTTTCAGTGAAATGAACGCATGGATGTTCCATGTTATCTTTATCTGTAATGTTGAGCGACTATGTAATGAAGGCCGTGAACCCACTGGCGTCTATCTATTGATGTTTGTATTTGACCGCAACTGCGCTTCGGACACGTTGTAAATAGCTGCACCGCCGACTTCTCCACTGGCGTCTGTAAACGACGAAAAACAGCATGTCTGAAGAAAAAAACCGTAGACTTTCCGCTGAGCGATGCTACAAATTGTTTACATATCAAAAGGTATTGTTTGACACCTGTTGTCAGACGGACGCAATCATATGGCTTTTTCACATTAAGCGTAGGATTTATTGCCTATTTGAATTAATTAAAAGGACCCAAGCCCTTCCATTCATATTCATTTTGTTATTTTTTGTTCATGCTCATTAAAGGTCTTGATCATGACCCCTGCATTGTTGCAGGTGCCATTTCGCTCACATCACTGAGAGCAGTGGCAGAAAACAATAAACGTGACTCCAGCGTAATTGGAGTGTCTACAATAGAATTTGCAGCAACTCTGCAGTTCAGGGTGAGCAGGTCCTAGGCCCATTCTCCATATTTTATCTCGATGTACATGGAGGATGAGCCTGGCATGTTCATGCCTGTTAGGCGCCATATAACCTTTCATGTGTTGTTGCGCCTTAAAACCCAATCCAATTCAATTCAGGTAATGAACCATTATAAACGGCAAGAAATAATTAATTTTAATGAACATTGCGTCCTAGGTTATGTATGATACAGAATGGATACAATGCGAACCTACCGGAAGTTGACCGGGTGGCCATTCTTAATCAAAGATACAGTAATGATAATATACTCTAATGACCATTAATTGTACCACTAACTAAATTAGGTGGAGGTTAATTTTAGAATTTTCCACTCCGACTGGCTGTTGTAAAACACAGAGCCTGAATGGGATATGTTACAGATAACCCTGGTGATGAACGGGGCCCGCCCCCGCTGTTTTAATAAGCCAATGGTCTTCGTGTTGCGGTATAAACACCGAAGCGCGTAATAGGTTTATAAACCGGGGTCCAGGCCGTACGTACAGAGAACAAACGCTTTGCATAAATATCCAATTACTTCGCAATTAGATTATATGGTGCGAACAGGAATGAAAATCCAGGATATTCTTCATTTATATGCAGAATGTATAATCCGCAAGACAGAGTTTGCGTGCAGCACATTCTACTGACGAAACTCAAATTAAACTTGAGTCACGAAACCTAAATTATATGTGATGTGCGTAGCTCCGACTTAATCTCACCCACTCTACCACATCAAACACCCACTCCCCACGCTCTCCGCCCGCACCCACACACACACACAAAAAGAAAGAAAATATAAAAGATAATTTCAACAACAAATATTGCGACCCTCAATTTTTTTTAAAAGTTTATTGTAACAAATGGCCTAAGAATGCTTCGACTCTTCCAATGCCATCCACTGATGTCTGAAATCCAGATGTCCTATCTCTCCTTCAGCAGTCTGGCATTTAATTATATATATATATATATATATATATATATATATATATATATTTTTTTTTTTGCATCAAGTCATGTTGACGTAAGCCTTTAATGTTCGAAATGGCCTGCGAATATTTTGAAAGAAACGATTAAGAACACCTCAACATCTCCATTCATCCGCCGCAAACCCGTCCCATATGTTTCTTTCTTTCTTTCTTTCTTTCTTTCTTTCTTTCTTTCTCGTTTTTCTTTCTTTCTTTCTTCTTTCTTTCTTTCTTTCTTTCTTTTCTTTCTTTCTTTCTTTCTTTCATTTTCTTTCTTTCCTTTCTTTCTATTTATTTTCTTTCTTCCCTCCCTCCCTCCCTCCCTCCCTCCCTTCTTTCCTTTATTTATGTTTCTTTCTTTCTTTCTTTCTTTCTTTCTTTCTTTCCTTTTTCTTTCTTTCTTTCTTCTTTCTTTCTTTCTTTCTTTCTTTCTTTCTTTCTTTCTTTCTTTCTTTCTTTCTATTTATTTTCTTTCTTTCCTCCCTCCCTCCCTCCCTCCCTCCCTCCCTCCCTTCCTTCTTTATTTATTTATTTATTTATTTATTTATTTATTTATTTATGTATTTATGTATTTATTTATTTATTTATTTATTTATTTATTTATTTTTATTTATTATTTATTTATTTATTTATTTATTTATTTATTTATTTATTTATTTATTTTTATTTATTTATTTATTTTTTATTTTTTTTTATTTTTTTATTTTGTATTTAAATGATTTGCTTATTTATTTATTTACTATTATTATTTATTTTTTGTAGTGTTGTGTATGTTCGGGTGGGGTAGGGGAAGGCTACCATGTGCTTAAAAACATGCTGAGTCCCATCGTGTTATCGCGTTTATCCCCACCTCATCCTCCTATTTTGAAATCACATAGTGTGCCCTTACAACTATAAGGTATACATTACTATCTGAAACCCTAGACTCGACCACGGGTCACATTTTAATTTAATGGGACACGCGGCAATTACCATATGTTTAAATATATTACTGGTGCAATAAATCAACATTTAAGAATATGCAAGAACAATAAACTTCATACTATTCTGATAATTAATATTAATGATTGAAAACATGCAAGTTATGTAGCGAAACTAACGGGACGCCGTGAATTTAAAAAAACAAAACTTTCATAGCATTCGCAACATCTCGTACACTACTTCGCAGCATATCCCGAAGAATGACGGGATTGGAGTTTACCACGTGTCCCTTTAAAACAAGTCTCCATTATATGTATATATATAAAATATAACTACTTCATATTTTAGATGTACTTTCATGTAAAACATTATGTGCATTTCCAGATGAGGATACAAGGTTGGAGATTGAACACCCCTTAACATCTCAAGACATGTGAACATAATTATAAAAGTATTCCCAACCAAACCAGATATACAAGACCCCAAACCCGCACAAATAAAAAAGGTTACGTTACCTCGTGAAAAAAACTCATCAAGCTAAGATCATTGTTTTTGCTCGTCAATTATTTATTTCAAAAGTTACAAGAAACCTCAATCCGCCTTTGACTTCTATATTTTATTACGATTGTATAGGAGGATACAGAGAAGAAAATCCTGTGGATTGATAAAGCAAAAACTGTTGATATATGTTCAGTGGTTTTGGAGGAAAATATTTCTGTAAGGTTTCGACAATTCATAATAATAATATCGACCATATTGGGTGTCACGGTGACCTAATTTTAACGACGACTAAGATAGGTCCCAATAGGTTGTCATCTTACAATAAAAAAAGTGACCAGTCAAAAAAAAAAAACGTGCAGTGGGTTGAGACAGATCGTTTTGTTTTTGCTCGTCAATTATCTGATTTCAAAAGTTACGCACCATCGAAATCCGCCTCTGGATTAGGCGACCATGAAAGCAATCGTAAAGCTCGGCCAATCCCGTCATTCTTCGGGATATGCTGCGAAGTAGTGTACGAGATGTTGCGAATGCTATGAGAAGTAGATCACTTGTGTACATTGGCACTGGTGCATGTAAGGACACGTGGCGCGTTCTAACTATACCCGATTAGTAATACCTATACCAGATATTTATACCTATACCCGATATTTATACCTATACCCGATAGTTATACCTATACCAGATATTTATACCTATACCCGTAATTTATAGAAAACAGATAGGAGTGTGAAATGCCATGCATGTCAAAACCAACCACAAATGTACTCAAATTACATCTTTTTTTTTTAATACCTGTTTCCAAAAAAGGACTTCAAAGGGAGAAAAAACAAGATTGAGACTGAAAGCGATCTCAATCTGGAATGTTTGTTTTGTTTGTTTGTATGGTTTTTTACGTCTTTTTCAACACATATAAAGCTATATGTCGGTCGACTTTTTGTGTGGAGGCAGACCACCCACTTTTCCTGGGTAGAACCAGTACTGTACACCTCGATCTGGAATGTGATCAGTGTCAATCAAAAATACAAGTGAAAACCCTTCATAGTATGCTTCAGTTTCATATGAAAGGTTACCTGAGAGGGAGAAGAGATGAAGTTACCTGTCAGACACGCCTCTATCAGGAAGTGAACTCGCGAAGAGCAGAGATCTGTAGCTCTAAAGTCAAGGCCTTATCCGCTGAGCTAGTTAAATTGTTTGGCTGAAAAACTAACCGACTCTACTTTTTTTCTTGTCCCTTTATTCTGAGATATGAAATCATGGGTTTTACGTTCTGTTAACCATCTACCTCAGTGGGAGATGAGATGGAGTTTCTTAGTATACATTAAAGGGACACATGCCAATCTTACAAGAAAATTAGTACTTAATGTATGTATTCCATGCAATGTTTACCTTTAATAACACACGGATGTCAAATTATTTTTTATAATCTAAATTCCGGACACGGGAAGAAATCAAAATTGCCATGTGTTTCTTTAATGATGTTCATATAACATTCAGGGATTTTTTTCAGTGTCTGAATAATGATAACAAAGCCATCCAAGCATTCTAGATGTACGCAGAAACAAAAATTCTGAAGATTTATTTTTATTTTTTAAAATACTTTATTTATCTTCAATGAAGTACAGTTCAACACAACTTGGCCTCCATAACTTGCAACATAGACTGGTAACTCTGGATGTAGCTTTCAACATAGACTGGTAACTCAGAACCATAATAATTGTCTCATTGACACAATTTGTACTAGGTTTAATACTGAGACTGAGAGGGTAGGGTGGTCGCTAGCTGCGAGACTGAGAGGGTAGGGTGGTCGCTAGCTGCGAGACTGAGAGAGTAGGGTGGTCGCTAGCTGCGAGACTGAGAGGGTAGGGTGGTCGTTAGCTGCGAGACTGAGAGGGTAGGGTGGTCGCTAGCTGCGAGACTGAGAGGGTAGGGTGGTCGCTAGCTGCGAGACTGAGAGGGTAGGGTGGTCGCTAGCTGCGAGACTGAGAGGGTAGGGTGGTCGCTAGCTGCGAGACTGAGAGGGTAGGGTGGTCGCTAGAGGCGAGACTGAGAGGGTAGGGTAGTCGCTAGCTGCGAGACTGAGAGGGTAGGGTGGTCGCTAGCTGCGAGACTGAGAGGGTAGGGTGGTCGCTAGAGGCGAGACTGAGAGGGTAGGGTGGTCGTTATCTGCGAGACTGAGAGGGTAGGGTGGTCGCTAGCTGCGAGACTGAGAGGGTAGGGTGGTCGCTAGCTGCGAGACTGAGAGGGTAGGGTGGTCGCTAGAGGCGAGACTGAGAGGGTAGGGTGGTCGTTAGCTGCGAGACTGAGAGAGTAGGGTGGTCGCTAACTGCGAGACTGAGAGGGTAGGGTGGTCGCTAGCTGCGAGACTGAGAGGGTAGGGTGGTCGCTAGCTGCGAGACTGAGAGGGTAGGGTGGTCGCTAGCTGCGAGACTGAGAGGGTAGGGTAGTCGCTAGCTGCGAGACTGAGAGGGTAGGGTGGTCGCTAGCTACGAGACTGAGAGGGTAGGGTGGTCGCTAGCTGCGAGACTGAGAGGGTAGGGTGGTCGCTAGCTGCGAGACTGAGAGGGTAGGGTGGTCGTTAACTGCGAGACTGAGAGGGTAGGGTGGTCGCTAGCTGCGAGACTGAGAGGGTAGGGTCGAGACTGAGAGGGTAGGGTGGTCGCTAGAGGCGAGACTGAGAGGGTAGGGTGGTCGTTAGCTGCGAGATTGAGAGGGTAGAGTAGTCGCTAGCTACGAGACTGAGAGAGTAGGGTGGTCGCTAACTGCGAGACTGAGAGGGTAGGGTGGTCGCTAGCTGCGAGATTGAGAGGGTAGGGTGGTCGCTAGCTGCGAGACTGAGAGGGTAGGGTGGTCGTTAGCTGCGAGACTGAGAGAGTAGGGTGGTCGCTAACTGCGAGACTGAGAGGGTAGGGTGGTCGCTAGCTGCGAGATTGAGAGGGTAGGGTGGTCGTTAGCTGCGAGACTGAGAGGGTAGGGTGGTCGCTATCTGCGAGACTGAGAGGGTAGGGTGGTCGCTAGCTGCGAGACTGAGAGGGTAGGGTGGTCGTTAGCTGCGAGACTGAGAGAGTAGGGTGGTCGCTAACTGCGAGACTGAGAGGGGGTAGGGTAGTCGTTAGCTGCGAGACTGAGAGGGTAGGGTGGTCGCTAGCTGCGAGACTGAGAGGGTAGGGTGGTCGCTAGCTGCGAGACTGAGAGGGTAGGGTGGTCGCTAGCTGCGAGACTGAGAGGGTAGGGTAGTCGCTAGCTGCGAGACTGAGAGGGTAGGGTGGTCGCTAGCTGCGAGACTGAGAGGGTAGGGTAGTCGCTAGCTGCGAGACTGAGAGGGTAGGGTGGTCGCTAGCTGCGAGACTGAGAGGGTAGGGTGGTCGCTAGCTGCGAGACTGAGAGGGTAGGGTGGTCGCTAGCTGCGAGACTGAGAGGGTAGGGTAGTCGCTAGCTGCGAGACTGAGAGGGTAGAGTGGTCGCTAGCTGCGAGACTGAGAGGGTAGGGTGGTCGCTAGCTGCGAGACTGAGAGGGTAGGGTGGTCGCTAGAGGCGAGACTGAGAGGGTAGGGTGGTCGCTAGCTGCGAGACTGAGAGGGTAGGGTGGTCGTTAGCTGCGAGACTGAGAGGTTAGGGTGGTCGTTAGCTGCGAGACTGAGAGGGTAGGGTGGTCGCTAGCTGCGAGACTGAGAGGGTAGGGTGTTCGTTAGCTGCGAGACTGAGAGGGTAGGGTGGTCGCTAGCTGCGAGACTGAGAGGGTAGGGTGGTCGCTAGAGGCGAGACTGAGAGGGTAGGGTGGTCGTTAGCTGCGAGACTGAGAGAGTAGGGTGGTCGCTAACTGCGAGACTGAGAGGGTAGGGTGGTCGCTAGCTGCGAGACTGAGAGGGTAGGGTGGTCGCTAGCTGCGAGACTGAGAGGGTAGGGTGGTCGTTAGCTGCGAGACTGAGAGAGTAGGGTGGTCGCTAACTGCGAGACTGAGAGGGTAGGGTGGTCGCTAGCTGCGAGATTGAGAGGGTAGGGTGGTCGCTATCTGCGAGACTGAGAGGGTAGGGTGGTCGCTAGCTGCGAGACTGAGAGGGTAGGGTGGTCGTTAGCTGCGAGACTGAGAGAGTAGGGTGGTCGCTAACTGCGAGACTGAGAGGGTAGGGTGGTCGCTAGCTGCGAGATTGAGAGGGTAGGGTGGTCGTTAGCTGCGAGACTGAGAGGGTAGGGTGGTCGCTATCTGCGAGACTGAGAGGGTAAGGTGGTCGCTAGCTGCGAGACTGAGAGGGTAGGGTGGTCGCTAGCTGCGAGACTGAGAGGGTAGGGTGGTCGTTAGCTGCGAGACTGAGAGAGTAGGGTGGTCGCTAACTGCGAGACTGAGAGGGTAGGGTGGTCGCTAGCTGCGAGACTGAGAGGGTAGGGTAGTCGTTAGCTGCGAGACTGAGAGGGTAGGGTGGTCGCTAGCTGCGAGACTGAGAGGGTAGGGTGGTCGCTAGCTGCGAGACTGAGAGGGTAGGGTGGTCGCTAGCTGCGAGACTGAGAGGGTAGGGTAGTCGCTAGCTGCGAGACTGAGAGGGTAGGGTGGTCGCTAGCTGCGAGACTGAGAGGGTAGGGTGGTCGCTAGCTGCGAGACTGAGAGGGTAGGGTAGTCGCTAGCTGCGAGACTGAGAGGGTAGGGTGGTCGCTAGCTGCGAGACTGAGAGGGTAGGGTGGTCGCTAGAGGCGAGACTGAGAGGGTAGGGTGGTCGCTAGCTGCGAGACTGAGAGGGTAGGGTGGTCGTTAGCTGCGAGACTGAGAGGTTAGGGTGGTCGTTAGCTGCGAGACTGAGAGGGTAGGGTGGTCGCTAGCTGCGAGACTGAGAGGGTAGGGTGGTCGCTAGCTGCGAGACTGAGAGGGTAGGGTAGTCGCTAGCTGCGAGACTGAGAGGGTAGGGTGGTCGCTGGCTGCGAGACTGAGAGGGTAGGGTGGTCGCTAGAGGCGAGACTGAGAGGGTAGGGTGGTCGCTAGCTGCGAGACTGAGAGGGTAGGGTGGTCGCTAGCTGCGAGACTGAGAGGGTAGGGTGGTCGCTAGCTGCGAGACTGAGAGGGTAGGGTGGTCGCTAGCTGCGAGACTGAGAGGGTAGGGTGTTCGTTAGCTGCGAGACTGAGAGGGTAGGGTGGTCGCTAGCTTCGAGACTGAGAGGGTAGGGTAGTCGTTAGCTGCGAGACTGAGAGGGTAGGGTGGTCGCTAGCTGCGAGACTGAGAGGGTAGGGTGGTCGCTAGCTGCGAGACTGAGAGGGTAGGGTGGTCGCTAGCTGCGAGACTGAGAGGGTAGGGTGGTCGTTAGCTGCGAGACTGAGAGGGTACCGTGGTCGCTAGCTGCGAGACTGAGAGGGTAGGGTGGTCGCTAGCTGCGAGACTGAGAGGGTAGGGTGGTCGCTAGCTGCGAGACTGAGAGGGTAGGGTGGTCACTAGCTGCGAGACTGAGAGGGTAGGGTGGTCGCTAGCTGCGAGACTGAGAGGGTAGGGTGGTCGCTAGCTGCGAGACTGAGAGGGTAGGGTGGTCGTTAGCTGCGAGACTGAGAGAGTAGGGTGGTCGCTAACTGCGAGACTGAGAGGGTAGGGTGGTCGCTAGCTGCGAGATTGAGAGGGTAGGGTGGTCGTTAGCTGCGAGACTGAGAGGGTAGGGTGGTCGCTATCTGCGAGACTGAGAGGGTAAGGTGGTCGCTAGCTGCGAGACTGAGAGGGTAGGGTGGTCGCTAGCTGCGAGACTGAGAGGGTAGGGTGGTCGCTAGCTGCGAGACTGAGAGGGTAGGGTGGTCGCTAGAGGCGAGACTGAGAGGGTAGGGTGGTCATTAGCTGCGAGACTGAGAGGGTAGGGTAGTCGTTAGCTGCGAGACTGAGAGGGTAGGGTGGTCGCTAGCTGCGAGACTGAGAGGGTAGGGTGGTCGCTAGCTGCGAGACTGAGAGGGTAGGGTGGTCGCTAGCTGCGAGACTGAGAGGGTAGGGTAGTCGCTAGCTGCGAGACTGAGAGGGTAGGGTGGTCGCTAGCTGCGAGACTGAGAGGGTAGGGTGGTCGCTAGCTGCGAGACTGAGAGGGTAGGGTAGTCGCTAGCTGCGAGACTGAGAGGGTAGGGTGGTCGCTAGCTGCGAGACTGAGAGGGTAGGGTGGTCGCTAGAGGCGAGACTGAGAGGGTAGGGTGGTCGCTAGCTGCGAGACTGAGAGGGTAGGGTGGTCGTTAGCTGCGAGACTGAGAGGTTAGGGTGGTCGTTAGCTGCGAGACTGAGAGGGTAGGGTGGTCGCTAGCTGCGAGACTGAGAGGGTAGGGTGGTCGCTAGCTGCGAGACTGAGAGGGTAGGGTAGTCGCTAGCTGCGAGACTGAGAGGGTAGGGTGGTCGCTGGCTGCGAGACTGAGAGGGTAGGGTGGTCGCTAGAGGCGAGACTGAGAGGGTAGGGTGGTCGCTAGCTGCGAGACTGAGAGGGTAGGGTGGTCGCTAGCTGCGAGACTGAGAGGGTAGGGTGGTCGCTAGCTGCGAGACTGAGAGGGTAGGGTGGTCGCTAGCTGCGAGACTGAGAGGGTAGGGTGGTCGCTAGCTGCGAGACTGAGAGGGTAGGGTGTTCGTTAGCTGCGAGACTGAGAGGGTAGGGTGGTCGCTAGCTTCGAGACTGAGAGGGTAGGGTAGTCGTTAGCTGCGAGACTGAGAGGGTAGGGTGGTCGCTAGCTGCGAGACTGAGAGGGTAGGGTGGTCGCTAGCTGCGAGACTGAGAGGGTAGGGTGGTCGCTAGCTGCGAGACTGAGAGGGTAGGGTGGTCGTTAGCTGCGAGACTGAGAGGGTACCGTGGTCGCTAGCTGCGAGACTGAGAGGGTAGGGTGGTTGCTAGCTGCGAGACTGAGAGGGTAGGGTGGTCGCTAGCTGCGAGACTGAGAGGGTAGGGTGGTCACTAGCTGCGAGACTGAGAGGGTAGGGTGGTCGCTAGCTGCGAGACTGAGAGGGTAGGGTGGTCTCTAGCTGCGAGAAACATAGCGCTTATGCTTTTACATGCTGTACACACCATAGAGCTATGATGCGCCCTATAGGAAATATAGATAAGTGTGCGGCATGACTCCATCCACATTTCTGGTGAGGTTTCAAAGACATCACACAATGCCTGCATAAACATTACGTGTTCCCGCCTTAATTCCATTGAGCGATGGGAAAGCTTATATTAGCAGGTATTTCCACAATAAAACATGTTTAAAAATTTGCTTTACTGAAAATGTGATAAACTTTTTCAAATTACCTATTTAAATGTTTTAGTTATGCAAACTTTTTAAGCCGAAATTAAGGTTGTATTTCATACCCCAGCCGACTCCGTTTTCGCTTCTTGGAGAAGGGGTTGGATGGGGTATGAAAGTTAATACTCGGACCACGTAATGCAACCGCTGTATTTGACGTAATTTGAAATTTAAAATTATTGCCTGTGATAATATATAAGTAGATATAGTGAAAATATCACTTTTTTTTTTTTACATCAGGTCGACAAAAAGTATTAAACATTTCTTACAGCACTTTGAGACACACATAATTACGGTTTATTCTCACCCAAAATGATTTTGTGAGCTTGAATCTGTCCATGCTGCTTAAGAGAATGACAAACTTGATTAAGAGTTCTATTAACCATTTTAAAACACAGTTTTGTTAAAACACAATTCCGTTTCGTTTAACCCGGTAAGATAAAAAAAAAAGATTGACATTTTTCACCCTTTGCAGTCAGCGACATCTGCATAAACATTTACTGGTATAACAAACAGAAGAAACATTTAAATAAAAAAATAAAATAAAAGGAACACACGGCAATCTTGATTTGTTTAAAACTCCCGTGCTTCTGTTACCCATTTTCTTACATAACTTGCACTTGTTCAGTCATTACTATTAATTATAAAAATAGTATACAGCAAATTGTTTTGCATATTACTAACTGCCAATAACATATTTAAACATATGGAAAAATACCAAAAAAAATAATAAAAACTCAAAATTTTATTTAATGATATGCAAGCAGGTTTCAAGTTCCAGTGATATATTGAATTAATACATCGATATGCCAATTTTCATGATTCATAAAAACTTTAGGATTACAGTAACAACTGCCAGTGTGTCCTATTAATGACTGAACAAATATAAGTCAAGTAGAAAAACTATCAGGATGTTGTGGGGTTTTAACAAATTAAGATTGCCGTGTGTCCCTTTAATAAATTAGCTTTAATGTATCCTTTTCAGGGAATTGCAGTATATTATTAGATATTTAAAACAAAATGCATATACTTTACTACTTTAACATTTTCATTCGTAGTTACCGGTATGCTGTGGTTAATAAACGTTATGTTTTAATTAAGAAATGGAACATCGTTTACTGTGAATTATCGTTTAATATATCACGGTTTGGAGTTCAATTCTAAACAATAATTTCACGAGCCCGAAGGGCGAGTTAAATTATTGTTTACAATTGAACGACAAACCGTGATATATTATAGATAATTCACCGTAAACGATGTTCTATTTCTATTCTAATACCCCTAAAATGTGAAAATAACGCGTGCGGGTGTATTAGAATAAAAAATAAAAAATAAATAAAAAATAAAAAATAAAATAAAAATAACCAGATTAAACAGAAAATGTATTTCTTCAAGTTACTGACAGTATTAGGACGAAGAGTATATATAACTAACATAGATATATAGGGCTGCAGGGATAACTCCACTGTCCGGAAATGAAAGATATCCCTCCATCTGCATCAACACAACCGACATCTCCAATCGAATTCTCATCCTACTGCAATAAGAGAACAAAAGATGTTTAGGTAACATCATCACTAACATGTTAAATGGACACCCGGCAATCTTTGATTTATTCAAAACTCATAGTGTCCCGTTGGTTTTTAACATAACTTGTATTAATATTAATTATTTGAATAGTTAAGCCAATTGTGTAACCGTGTTTACATATTTATACTAACTTCTGATAATGTTGACCAATAATATATCTAAAAAATTGGCAAAATTTTGAAGAAATCTGAAATCTCAATATTTTACAAGCAGTTGTTATGTCAACATGTGGCAGGATTAATACAATGAGATGCTACTTTTAAAGCTTCAATACAAATAACGATTGCCGTGTGTCAGTAGTTTTCAAGCATTAAATTAGCACCTTGATTTATTAATGACTTAAAATCTGCCAAGCACGGGGCGCAGCTGGGGAATTTGAACTGTACGCCCGATGGGGTTTCAAGAGGCAACCGTTCCTTGGTCATGGAGGCTATTGACGATCGTACGTTAGATTTCAGGATGTTTAGCTTAGGTTAAATGTAAGTATAATTCAAGCGAAAGAAAGCGCACATGTAAAGTCAATTCAAATAGTATACATGTATTTATATTTTGTATAACAAATTAAGATCGGGAAAATAAGGACGAAACGACTCGGCTGGAAATATTTTTACCTCTAATCTCCTACCCACTTCCGATTTTATTGCATTTTTGAACCATTTATTTATTTGTTTATTTCTGGCGAACTGTACACCCGGGCGTACGGGCGTATGCCTGGCTACGCGCCTGCTTGAAGTTTGCACATACACTAACGGTATAAATGTAGCTGACTGAAGCAACAGTCGTAAAAATACCCTTACTTTTCGAAATTTTCCTAAAAAGATAACTAAATGCCAAAGTTGTATTTGACATTACGTTGAAGGTAAACGACTGAATTTCAACTTTAAAGCAAACACAATCCGCTAAAGGTTACAATGTTAAAGGTAACACTTTCAACGTTAAGGTCTCACACCACTATTATCTCCCCTGAATACTCGTGCCCTACAGATGAAGGAGGTAGATAAAAAAAAACAAGTTGGATTTTCTACATTTTACAGGATACATTGAATTATCTTTACCAGGTTCTAAATCTACAGCATTTTAGGAAGACATCACAGAAAAATGTATGTTGATATAAGATTTCTAGCTAATTCTGCCTCATTTTACACATCATGGGTCTAATCACCACGGGGTTGTTTTTTTATCTACATTTTGATAGGTGCAAACATGAAATTAAAAAATGTTCGATCTGGTAAATATTTGTTTAATGTGTTTTAAATTGCAGATATTGGATCAATGAAGTATTTAAGCATAAATACATGTTGTAAAATCTGTTTATCTCTATGCCACGAACAAAAACATTACAATGGGACCCTATGGAAAATTAATTGTGGTGTGAGACGTTAAACGTAAAACTTAATTTAAAGGTAACATTTTCAACGCTAAAATTAACGCGCTAAAGGTAACAATAACCACTTTCGTTAAAAGTAACAAAAACAAATAATTCTATACACGAATTTTGCTTTTGTTCTAATCTTAGTATATGCTTTGTACACTTACATATTATGTAATGGTGTTAAGTTTTGAAAAATTAAAATACATGTTTAACCCAAAAGTACAGATAACACTAACGATAACTGTAACAACTGTCTATGGTTACTTTAAATATAATACTTTTCTACGCTAAATGTAGTTTACAAAATCTGTAGTTTCAATTTTAGTACATGTGGGTCTTTGTATGCCGTCGAGGAACATTATGATGGGTTTAAAGGCACACACAGCAATATTAAAGTTCGTATCAAGCATGCAAATTAGCACCTTGATTTATTAATCCGGTATCATTTTAACTTTAAACCTGCTTTCATATAATTAAACACAATTTGGATCAATTTTCTTCATTATTCCACCAAATGCTTAAATATATTATTGGTGCAATATATAAGAAGTTAGTGTAATATGTAAAAACAATGTGCTTTGAATTATTCTTAGACTAAAACTTTATATTAATGATTGCATATATGCGAGTTATGTAGAAAATTAAAGAGACGACGCAAGTTGTAATCAAATCATGACTGCCGGGCGTACATTTACATCCGCAATTCTTTCAAATCGCCCCCAGTCCGCTTAATATATACGTAATTGTTTACATACACACGCATGTATAAACTTGTTTGAATTTTGCGACTTCATATAATTTAAATTGTGATGCATGACGAAAATCTTAAAGCCACATATAAATAATAGTAGGCTAAGATATTAGTAATACTCGATTTTGTGTTTAAAATGTTTTCTATAAATTAATTTGCAAACATGGAACTCACAAGCCATTATCTGTACCACATGAAGTTTTTTTTGATGGCAGAAAACAATGACCGTGGCTCCAGAGGAAAATGGAGTGTATCCAATATAATTTGCAGCAACTCTGCGGGTGAGAATGTTCTAGGTTCAGTCTGCATATTTCTATCTCGATGTAAAGTGAGAGTGGTTCTGGAATGTTCAATCCTGTTGGCGCCATATATCCTTTTTGTGTTGGTGCGCCGTAAAAAAACTCTTTACCACGGGGACTTCATTAAAAATAAATATTGGTATAATGGTCATGATTGCAAAGCAACCATCAAAACCTGTACACTATGTCTTAAGAAGAAGTCTGTTTTAATGTTTTTTATTATATATCTCTGTATAGCATAATTTGATCTCATAGCCGAAACAGACATGCCAGTGAGATTCATTATGCCAAAAACAAATGACAACGGTTCGTAAGTTTTCAATAGACTATAAACATCTTTTTCCAAAACGGGGCTCTTGGGCGGTGGCATTTTAAACTTTCGTATCTTTAACGTAAACAACACGTGATCACAAAATGTCGATGAGCTGAAACGGCATCTGATAGATAAAGCGCGACCGTTATCAGTCAGTTTCGGTTAATCTGCTTGACCCACTCTGCTATATGCGGTATAGGTATGAAAGCACTAATTATTTTCCCCATAGACACCAATGTTAAAGTGTCACATAATAACGATTTGCTGCAAATTCAACTCAAGTATGGATAATGCAGCAGTGTAATGTTCATATAGAAAACTATTTTTCCACTTGAAAAATCACCAGAAAACGTGGGGTCACAAGACATGTAAGAAAGTCCTTTTTTGTTTACTAAACAGGTCAGGGGTACAGCTGTTTTTATTGATCGACTGTTTTCATTGCTCACAAAGTGTAAGCATAGAGTCGAATTTTCGAAAATGTTCATCAGTGATCCAGTAAAACCTATTAATACGCTTCTTATACATATAACCACAAAATCGAATAGAAATGGGCAGTTTTCCCCTACTTATAATGCCCATTTCCATCGAAAATAGGAGGGATTACTTTTTATTATAGGAACTACATTCGACTACACCTCGGAGGTTTACATGTAATTGGTGGTGGTAAACCTATAATTATCATTTTAGGGTGTAACACTATTATTTGTTTATACATATCTACTTAAAAAGGATTATACTATTAACTATGAATGAAAAAGAAAAGATAAATGCACACATTAGTCTTTAATTACTGAAAAAAACTCCGTTTCGATAATTCGTATCTCCGTTCCGGTCCGTTTCGGTAAATCCTCTCCGTTCCGGTCCGTTCTGGTAATTCACGTAACCGCCGTTATATGTAATTAAAACAAGATAATTTTAAAAATAATTCAAGTAATGGGATTGGACGACAGGCAATGCCTATGTAAGACCTCTCCCGAAATTATCAAGTTGTACTAACGTATCGAAACGAGATACGAAACTATGGACGATGTTGGTTTTTAAATTGAAAATCGCCCATTTCGTTTCCAAAGTAGTTTGACACAATCTGTTTCCTTCGTTGGCGGGTGTCGACAGGAAAATCCAGTAAAATGCATAACAGTACTTTTTGGGTACACTGTACATCTAAATAGCTGTAGTTATAGTTGTCCATTGCATAAATCCGCACTGCGACGTCATGTTATAGTTGGCCATTGCATAAATCCGCACTTCGATGTCATGTTATAGTTGTCCATTGCATAAATCCGCACTTCGATGTCATGTTCAACCACTGTTTCAAATACGAACACCCTCCTTCAACTGGCATAGAAGAATTTCAAACATCAAGAAGGCTATAGAAATGCACAGCAATTATATCATGTTTTTGAAAACGGTGGCTATAATGACATTTTTTGTGTGAATTTGACCTTTTGACCTTACTCAGAGATCAGATCCTGAAGTTTTAACCTTCGTTGTCGTCCTGTCATCATATGCACAAACTGTGCCAGCATGAACACCATCCTTCAGCTGATGTAGGAGGCGAAAACAATACATGCTGATCCCATATAAACCCCTCCCCCGCCCCACCCGCCCACCCACCAATCAGGGAAGGAGAATTTGTTTAGGTAATACAAGTTACAGCTTGAGAGAAAGAAATATAATGGTTATAACGAGACGAGAAAGCAAAACGCAAGGTCTACTGTACGACGTAACTTTACATTTTTGAAAAACTATTTAACGAAGGCACATACTAAATAGTTTTTCAACTTTGATTGACGAATGTTAAACACTTCCTATATTTAATGTAATCCGTATGCTGATATACAAAACGTTAGATAAACTGTTTGCGCATTTAATCAAAATGGGGCAATTTTGCCCCAAAATGGGGCAAAATTCATTTTGTCAGTGACCAGTGACGTCAGTTATATTTTCTTCTTCAAGCACAATTCGATTTTCTTCTAACGTCACTAGGTTACAACACCCCGAATGACACACTCTGAAAATGTGTTTTTAAAATGTTTACTTCTGAAAACGTCAATGGCTTAACGTTTGGAAAAATACTGAACAGAAAAAGAAACGTCCGACTTTTTTGCTGGTATTTCCATAGGCCAGTTTTTGAGAGCGTATAAAAAGTTTAAACAGCGTTTTAATAAAACAATGTTTGATGTTTATAAGCACACTTAAGTCAGTACTAAATATTCCATAAAACTGTTTCAAATTTGCCAAGCAACAGCATTTTATTGATGATATGGAAATGTTAAAGAGAGGTAATTTGATGATTGTTGATAATCAAAAGCTGCCATCTACACACTGTGTGTCATGTTTTTTTGAGTGATTTTTTTGGTAAGGAACATGCAGAGAATATAGTCTCGGACAAATTTCGGTAATTTTCGTAGATTTAATTTGTTTTTATGGTCAAAATGTATGTTTTAAGAAAATGGGGGCTAACTTCATTCCTTGTATACTGAACTTTTCAAAAACATCTTTGGACTATTGTTGGCGGTCTATCTAATTATTCTTAAAACATCATTACTTTTCGCTGTTTTGCTGTCTACACAATCAGCATTAACATCAGCGGAAGTTTCTTTTTTTTGTTCAGTATATATAAAGTTTGGACATTATTTGTCAAAGATATTTTGCATGGAAAATGACCCTAAACAACACATTTTGCTTGGTCAAAAACATATTTTTTACATAATTTTAAAGAAGACAAAACTGTTATATGCCAGAACCCAATAAGGTATTATAACTATTTAATAGTTTAACCTATATGTCTGATCTCAGGCGCTTATAAAAACCCTGTAGTTTATTGTCTTTATGCAGTAGTTATATTATTTAGTTAGGTTACAAACACCATACATAGCTTGACATTGCTTAGATGATGCATTATACAAATCGGAAATTTACACTGCAACTTTGAGACCCCTATAAAAACATAAGATAAAGTTTCTAGTTTTTTCTTCAGTTTTTACCCTCTTTATCTCCAAACCCCCTTTATCAGCATAATTAACATTCTTCTTCACAGGTTATGAATATAATACATTCAAAACTTACTTAATTATGCAAATGTGGTTGAAGGATAATGTGGTTGAAGGATATCTTGTTGGTATACATTCCTTAAATGTCATATAAAAAAAGGAACATGATGTACGGTGTCTTTGTCAGCAGTTTATTGTGCGCATGCGCTAAACGGGCGGATGTTATATTAACTTAGTTCTACACTAACACCATGTAAAAAACCACACACAAATGTAACTTAACAGCAAGTGAAACATTATATCAACATGATGATAGATCTGATTATCAACTCTGAACATTGAATATTCAAACTGAAAGTTTTCTATCCAACACATGTATTTCGAAATTCAATTTGAAAGTCCAATATGAAAATAATAGACATTGTCCACTTGCGATCTGTATCTCTTATATCCATAAAATATATATTGGACATAAGAACCAAATCACCAATCTACAAAAAAATCCCAAAGTGATCACACGTCTGTATGTTCACTGTATGCTTCAAATGCATTCGCAGAAATATAAAGTTTTCTGACTTCTCGAGGAAAGGAAATCTGTTATTTACTTCAAAACAACAAATGATGTAATAGTTGGCGAGAGAAAATAGCATAATATATGGGGAAGTGAGTAAAAAACATCTAGAAAAAATAAGACTGTTTGCCGTGTCCAAAATTCCAACATAGGTTAATTGGTGGGGGAGTGGGGAGGGCGGGGGTAGAAGTCGGAATAACATTTTTTCTTTCTAAATCACGTCTTATGGACGGTGGGAGGTAAACAGACCAAATAGTTTATTCTCTTGTTGCTCTGGCTTCTGCCAAGTCACTGAGTATTTTTTTTGTGGCTTTCTAGGCTATTTTTTTTGTATATATACGAGCATCTTTGTGTTTTATTTATATTGCCTATTAATGCTGCCATGTTGGTTAAAGAATAGTTCCTGGCGGGGATTTCTTTATTTGCACTGTCTCGTTTTATTGAGGGATGACAGTAGGTTAAGTGTGAGATTTGGTGCACCCTAGAACCTGGTTTAAACACCCTCCTCCCCTCCCCCCTCCCTTTTCGGCACTGCTCGTTCCAAGGCGGTAGCCCTATTGTCAACCATTTTTGTGTTTGTGACGTCACTTGCCTTTATTCTTTATTAACATTGCCATTCATGTTTGTCTTTTTGCGTGTTTTTGGGTTTACTGTGTGTGAAAGCTGCATTTCCTGTTCGATTTCTATAATTATTTTTATCTGAAAGCGTTTGTAAGGAAAACTGTCAAAAACACTGAATTGCGTTAGAAACTAGTTAACCAGTATTCAAATGTTTACTTTTGCGACAGTATATCAGCCGTTTACCGTTAACGCGTCCCGATTAAACACATTTCGCGACCATTAAATGACTGACATACTGTCGCAAAATTCAAAATGTCAGCACAGTTAGCCCTATAATTACATTTAAAACATATAACGTCGAATATTACATATAATAACATCGAATATTTAGATGTATTAAAGCACTAACAAACAAACAATAGCGATAGTATCAGCAAATATGAACAATGTAACTTGTCGTGGTCTGTACCCGTTTGTGGACCAACTGCGAAATTATTCACTTAATACATCATTTATTTCGCATTATATACTTATTTGATGAGTTTACTAAATATTAAAGTGTAAGTATAATAAACATAATTTGCATCGTATGATAACTAACAGGAGTAAAATATCTAAATAATCTATTTCAAAACAAAGATTACACCAATTACCAACCAATCAGCGGGCAGGGAAAAAGTTCCAGGGTAAATTCGGAGCTATTACACAGAATCTCTTAATTTTGATTGGTTGTCAAGGTAAACAAACAAAAAAAATCTTGCTAAAAAATTAAAATTCAACTTTTGAAGAGTACTTATAAAGGTCAAATCATACATTTGTGCAATGTATTCATAATGTGTTGCATAATCAAAGAAAGAAGTATATTTTACATTTTCCTCATGTTTCTACATGCAAGTAGGCGGGTCAGCACCATCCGACCCAAACAGCTTTTTCAAAACATACTCAACGTATGGCTTCTGTATGTTTTTTTGATAAAACTAAGATAGGTCTTTCAAAACAAGTAATAAAAAATATAGCTTCCTATATTAGGGAACTCAGTACAGAGCTTAGAGCTATAAGGTAGGCCTATGGAAAATGAATTGGTGTAGTATGACCATATCCAACTAAGATTTCTCCGTCCATGTTCTCTTACTAAACATAGTCACATATAGAATTCACGGCGAATAATACGAAACTGTATCACCGCACTAACATTATCTGAATATGTACCACCTTATATTTGTATGTAAAGTATAGCATTCTCCCTTAATCATATTTCCCAATGCTATAGTGAAACTGTATACATAGCTTGACATGTAAAAGGAGATAAATGTGAGGAAACAAATCTCCTTCATATCCAAGAATGAAAAAAAAATCCTAATTTAATAAAAAGAACAAAAAACAATCCGCTTGTTATCTTTCTAATAAAATGCACTCCTGTTTTTGCGAGGCATTCAACCATTGGATAAGTTATATCTATTATAATTAACAGTTCAAACCTAGGGCACCATATGCTAGTTTATACTACTACTGCCACTGCTGCTGCTGCTGCTGCTGCTGCTGCTGCTGCTGCTACTACTACAACAACTACTACAACTACTACTACTACTACTACTACTGCCACCACCATCACCACCGCCACCACCACCACTACTACTACTACTACTACTACTACTACTACCTACTTCTACTCCAGTTTATACTACTACTGCTACTGCTTCTGCTGCTGCTGCTGCTACTGCTGCTGCTGCTGCTGCTTCTGCTGCTGCTGCTGCTACTGCTGCTGCTGCTACTACTACTACTATCACTACTACTACTACTACTGCCACCACCACCACCACCACCACCACCACCACCACTACAACTACTACGACAACTACTACTACTACTACTACTACTACTACTACTACCTACTTCTACTCCAGTTTATACTACTACTGCTACTGCTGCTGCTTCTGCTGCTGCTGCTGCTACTGCTGCTGCTGATAGTACTACTACTATCACTACTACTACTACTACTGCCACAACCACCACCACCACCACCACCACTACAACTACTACTACTACTACTACTATTACTACTACTACTACTCCAAAAAACGTATTCAAAACAAACAACAATTACAATGAAAAAAAGAAGTAAAGTATGCGACGCCAAAAGGGTACCGCCTTGGAACGGTCAGTGGCAAACAGGCTGCTGGGGTTTCAACCAGGATGCACCAAACCTCACTCTCAGACTCTTACCCTGTTGTTTTCCCGATTAAACAAGAAAACTGGACAGTGTACATAAGGAAATCCTAACCACTGTCCGGAGATAACCCATGTCACATTCCATGAGTTAGTTGGTAGTACTCTGTTATCTCTTTATCAGAAGTTCATTTGACCTTGCTGACCATCTCTGTAACGTGTCTCGACCTTTACAGGCACGATAACACACACACATATACTCAACAAAAAAAGAAACTTCCGCAACTTTACCCATACATGTAGACACAATGAAAATATATTTTGTTTGGTCTTATATGTTAATACCTTTGTTATAAAGTCGGCACTATCGTGAAAACAATTTTCCTTGAATCAAACTTGTACGCACAGTTATTCCCCTTGTTTTGGATTAAACAGCATTTCCGGGTCTTGTGGTTTAAACTTTGATTTAACACAGTTTTGTTCTATTGAAATAAACAGAAGATAACCCCAGCACCAAAAAGACGGAGAAAGTAAGCTGACCTGTTCACTCACTGTTGCGCCATACAGCTTTCAAGAATGAATATTTTCAGATTACCTCCCTTTATAATACAAATATAGTGATTTCGCAATTTGAATAAAACATGTTTTAGCAGCCACACACTAACTCTGGTTTTTGATGATTATTAATATTGATCAGAATGATTGAGTGATAAATATAAAATGATGAAATTGTATCTAGATTGGTGTACAAAGTGTAACAAAGTCAACCCTATGCAAATCACAGCTTAAAATGCGGAAGTTTCTTTTTTTGTTCAGTATATATATACATGTAGATACAGATACACATGTCGGACATGAAGTTACAGCCGATCGATCTGTGAATTAAAAACAAATGTGAGAGTTTAGGATTTTAGATTTAAGTTTGTTTCATTCTCGTCATCAGTGTCACTTGATTTTATATAGGAAGTATCTAATGCTGTAAACCTTTCTGGGAACAGGTATCCTGTGGTGCCCTTATGGTCAAGTGACATAGATGGTTATGCATTTTGCCAAGTAATGTATTAATTAATAAAATGATGTGATTACAGTTATGTTTGATCCCCATCTAGAAGCCATTCTCTCGCTGTGGTACAGGTATGTTTTTCTTAACTGATCGGCCCCGTGTAAAGTACCTAAACATTTTAACTAATTTACCCATATTGCAATCATCAAGGACCAGACAGTATGCATTTGATATTACATTTTATTTTATTCATCAGCGTGCAATAGTTAATATTCTGCACATATTAGAAAAGGATAGGTCATCGCACTTTTTTTTTGCACCAGACCTCTTAGAAAATGACACATGTTTTTAACTCCAAAATTTCGCGGAACAGAGGAAAAATAGTATCAATGAACATTTTCACAAATTTTGTGCGTAACACTACATTTATTGAAAACAACAATTATTTTTTTTGTTAATACTGTTTCTTTTATGTTCACCTTTTGTGACAAATTCAAATTCAAATAGTATTTCATTACTACAATAAATGCATTCTTTAAAGTCAGGTTCTGTGCACCATTGTCGTAAAACATGAATTTTCATATTGCATGAACGAAAATTACATTTAAATAGTGTATATTGCTTGTCGTGCTATTGTATGTTGTTATATGTAATACATGAATTGCTTTATGACACTATCACGTGATTGTATCTATTGTTTGACGTATCAGTCATATGCCCGTGAGTATTATCAGACAATGCATGAACTATTATGAAAATTGTAAGGTCTACGGCGGGATGCCCTCGACCAGTCCTAGACCTTATTGGCAAGGATAATAAAACAAATTCAGATTCTAATTCTATATACATATCTGTCAAAACATACACAAACTATTATAATTCTCATTCGTCTTTTTACTTTAAAAAGAAAACAATATATGGACCGTACCCCACTCATTTTTTTTAAAGAAATTTGTTTTGACTATGATAATTCAATATTAAAAATATGTACTTCTGCTCAACATTTTTTAAAACTTGCAACTAAATTCCATTTTGTTTATTTCGCTCTTCGGGGCATAGCATTTTGTTAGATACTGGGACCATACGTCGCCTGACATGAAATTATGACATTAAAAGTAGAATGTCCACCGCCATATGCATGCCATCTTCGGGATGGTTAAACTTATGTACTATTGATTTTATGAATATTGAGTTCTGCTCAACCCGGGGCTAGGGGGCGTGAACGGTAGCAAGCATATTTCACTACCGTTCATGAACAGTCTCAATCAACGAGACTGCAATATTTCGTATTTATCGTGTTCGGCCGTTTTCAAAGGTCTACTCTCATACTCTTTTGCATTTGACAAGGCCCTATGAAATTTCTTTCGAAACAAGTTATTCTTAAAAATACAATAGATCATTGGACTTTTAATGAATGTTTATTAAACAATCGTTAAATTATACATTTTGGAGTTATTTGGCCATTTTCACTGTAAAATACTGTACACACAATTTTGACATAGATATCGAATATAAAATTAACTCAGTATTTACTTTTATATATGTATTTCACTATTTAAAAACAAAAACAAGATATTTTCTATAGCAAAAGGATAAATTCTAATCTGAGCTACCCATACCCTTTATTTTCTTCATAGCAAAAAATGGTCACAAAGGACGGAAAAAATATGAGCTTTTTGCTTCAAATTTGATATGCTACCTTCTTAAATCCCACATTACGTCTATATCTACTAGAAAGAAAAAAATACAACAAGTATGTTATCATGGTTATCAACTAAAACTATGATTTAAAAAATAAAATGCTTAGACTTGAAAATGTCAAAACTTGCCCAGCCAACATCCTAAAGAGGTTGCAAGAGAATTTTTACTCACGAATAAATTACTTGGCAAAGTTGCATAATACGTTCTTTAAAACTAAGATATATATTTCAAATTCTTTTCTTTTTTCTTTCTGGAAGAATTTCCTTTAGTTTTATATCAGTTTAAGTCAATCAATTTCATGAAAATTCAAAATTGACGTATAACGATTATCAAATTGAAAGCACACCTCGGATTACATGGCAATCAGATATGTTACAAATCAGTTGCTGTGCAGGAATCAAATTACAAAGTTAATAAAATCTACGTCGACACATACTTTTCACGTAATTGTAAATAAAATAAAATAATGTGGATAGAAAGACAAGCATTCTATTGATTAACTACGGTAACGTTCTCAAACATCTGCCCGCGTAATGTTGCATACCGAAATAACTCTGTTTAATTCTGTTTAAAGTATCGATTCTTATGGATGGGAAACTGGTTCTACTCAGGAAAATGGGATGGTTTGCCACCACCGCAAACAATCGACCGTCATATATGGTATGTAAAATGTTCTTGAAAGTACGTAAGACGCCATTTAAAAAACACCCAAAAAACGCGAAAAACAGCAGTAAAAAGAAAAACTCACAAAAAAACAAAAAACAATTGCATATAATGTAGGAGTTTAACAAAACATCTGACAAATACCATCAGTTAATTTACATGTTCAAATTCAACATCAGGCTTCACATAATGCCTATTTTCGAATTGCTTAAAAATTTAAGCAACTATTTAAACACTCAAGTTAAGTGCATTGTATACAAAGCTTTGATAACGTCAATGTAGAGTTAATTAGGACATTCTCTGCGAGTTGCATGTTCTTCAAAGTGGACACGCAGGTTGTCGTTCGAAGAGGGCGATATTTTTCTTATATATTATTCATAAATCTGCACCTTTGGTAATCGTTGCGGATATTATAGCTTATAGCATCCGTCGTCGCAGATTTTGTTTTATTTGGCCTTGAAAGTCATTTCATAACGAGTCCTTCGCAAGATAACGGGACATAATCACGGGACATAATCCATCGAAACATTGAATAACACATCATGCTATCTGGATGATATGTTTACTTTCTACTATAGATAATACTGTCTATCCTTATAGGCTAATGACACCCGACTCAAGAAAGCCGTGTCACCTCCGCTGTTTATTTACATCTGTTTAGAATGGAGAAATAATTAATAAGATTTACATGTTAACAAAAATGATTTCAGTTTAACATCGTTATATAATCCCACTAAATCTGGGATGGTTGCAGAGCAACATTTATACAAGTATCACCACTTAATATTGTCTCATCTCAAAAGCTTGTAGTTGAGAACTTGAACATTCGTACAGTAGTTTCAAAACCGGACAAAATGTGCAGCATCCACAAAGTACAACCACTCAAAAACATACAATTACAGCATCAATTACATAATGCATATATATATATATATATATATATATATATATATATATATTAATCGAACTGTTATTAATTCCGATCTTTCGAGAGCGTTGATCCCGATATTTATATATGGATATCGGTGGTACATTCACAACCAGACTTTAAAGGCTCTGAGTATTGTCTAATCACCCTTAGGATATGTTGTCTGCTGTTTAATTAAGTATTTTGACTGTTGCATGTGATACGCAGAATTCATTTCTCCTTGTGCGATGACTGGAAAACCTCTTGGGACTCTAAGATTTAACCTACTGAAACCTACTGAAACCCTGACTAAGGGAGGTAGTTGCATGAGCTTTCGTCTCTGGGGTTTTCTGGTCGTACCCTAGATTGGTTTTCTCTTTGGCTGCCACTGCTGTGGTTGTTCAGTACAATTCTGGATACATCCTGAGATGTTTCTTATTTTATAATAGCTTTACAACAACATCTTAGTGTTTCTTTTTTTTAGTTTCTCTGGATGTGGACTATTGTTAGAGAATTCATTTTGATGGGATGTAGTTTTTTTTACACTGTCTTGTCTATCTGGGAGATGAAGACAGGATAATAGCGAGGATTGTGTACACATAAAATCGATTCAACTGACCTGTAGGTCTTATTACCTACTGACCGTTCCAAGTCGGTAACCCTGTCTTCACCACCCTTTCTGTTGTATTTCGTCTTTTTCTTTTTTATTGTATACGTAATTAAATATTTCTCCTTGTTTGTAGTACAGTGCGGACCTACGATGCCATTGCGTTTGGACTCTATGGTTTCTATAGAACCCTATATCTCATTTTCATAGCATCTGCTTCCAACTAAATCTCATTTTGTTTATTTCGCCCATTGTTTTCTCGGTTAGGGCAAACCATGACCGCTGGCCATGGAATGGTATGAAAATACAACATTGTTGAAGGTTCCATGTTCACCGTCATATGCATACCATCTTCGGGGTGGCTCAATACATTTATTACTATTGATTATTTTAAATACTGAGTTCTGCTAGGAGGGCATGAATGGTAGCTGGCATTTTTACCACTACCGTTCATGAACTCAATCAAACCGAGACTGCAGTAACTTTTTTGTATCTTTATATTTATCGTGTTCGGCGATTTCCAAATGTCGCCTTTCATACTCTTTTTTATATAGCTAAAAGGTTCATCCATCACGGTTGCAGTAAGACAACTGCGAAAGTTTATTATCGTAAATCTCATCTTCTTCAAAAACAGGTAAATTAAAAACTGTCCTGCAACAAAGACAAAGTCATAAGAACTAAAGAGATTCCAGCTTGATATTTCATAGAATTTGTAACAAAAGTTTATGCAATACTGATTTACGTCATCTGAAACGCCAATAAGACACGAAGTAGTTATTACTGGTCCTTTGAGATCATTTAACCCCATGTGATTGGCTTTAAAATAAAATACCGCTTAAGCCGGTGTTAGGGACTTGAGAGGTATTGCATCTTATATTACCTCTCATGAACAGACTCAATAAAAGTAAATATAATGGTCTAACAGGAAATGAAGCATTCAAGAACCACAGTCAACCAAAAACACGCATAGAAATAAGCAATTACAACATTGTCTGCTATTTTTCTTTCTTGTTCGTGTTAGTTGCTTTCAAGAGATCCTCTTTTCATTATGTATTAATCGTTTGGAGATATCTGTAGTGGTGCAGTCTCTTGTGTTAGCCAATCAGCGATGTGTAAGGTTGTTTATTTAGCTACTCACTACATAGTTGTATACATAAGTGTATATAGTATTGTGTCCATTACGACATTAAAAATGATGCACTGAAGTTTATTTTGAAGCATTTACTACAGTAATCAACGCATTTAATAAAAGTTGTATTGTCCCAATATCTGTACCAATTATTTGCAAAGCATTTAAGGGGATGTTCTGGGGTTCAAAAGGTTCTATTAGGCTTGAGTGTGTGTTTGTTAAGCAAAGAGGACTTGCTACCAAATGTTCGGTTATTTATTTTGTCCTTTTTGGGAAAAAAATCTGTATCCGTGCCCATAAATATAACCTATGTGAACAGCGTCTGTCATGTTTTTACGAAAAAACATGACGTCGTTTTTTACGAAAAAAACGACGATATTTGTCCTAAAATAAAATGCCATGCACGAATAAGATCGTATCTATGGTACTATTGCTTTTCTTATTGCATATGACGGAATTTGGCAAAGATTTTCTCAAAAATATATCACGCCATATAGTGTTTCGTCAAGATTCTTTGTTTGAGGCGGTCATGTTTTTGATCGCCGTGATCGTTTCGATCTTTTTCTTGAGACCATCTGAGATGACTTTTAGTATACATATAGCGCATTTACTGTGAAAAGCGAGAATAAGATTTTATTTGATGACGTAGAAAAGTTTGAACAGGTAAATTAATCCACAGGTAAATGTATTCATCAATTATCTGGCAATAGTTGTGCAGCTATACAATTCAGATTTACCTCATTTCCCCGTGCAGTTACGCAGTGGTAAAAGTAGTATCTACGTCATGCAAATAATACTTATTTTTACATACAACGTAGTAGCGGTTTTTAATATATGTTTCTCTCCGAGACTATCAAGAACTGTTCATATGATGTTTAAGAGTTAAATTTGTTTAATTGATAATACTACAAAATGTGTGGCCATTCATCTTTAACATTTATACATACTTTATGCAATACAGTTTACAATTGTTCGGGTAGTTGTTTTATTCAGTTTGCAGAAAGTACGAAGGTTGATTCTAAAAGTTTTGGAGAATTTGAAATACAAAATATCTTAATGGTATATCATATTTTTTCTAGGGCACCAGATGAGATTGCACATGAGATTGCAGCTACATTACAAATATATATATAAACCCAACGGTTCTCTATCCTATCTAATTATAAGTTTGAGGAAGATCTTTGTAAGAAATGTATTCTAAATAGTTTTTTAAATCAAATTATAACGCAGTAGGTGGGATCCTAAGCGGTATATTAAAGTTTGCCGAGCTAATGCGATTAAACTGGCCACCTGGTGGACTTCACTATCGGTTTAGTGGGGCAGATTGGTGAAAATGGCCGCCAAATACGTAATAAATAATTAATTGAACCTATATGTATCAGATTTTAACAAAATATATTATGGCAAACACAACAAATTCCGCAAAACGATAGACAAAGAAATACAATCTGAGTATATTTTAAGGTCAAAAGGGCAACCGTTTTCAAAATGGCCACCAAAACATGTTGAAAATAGCAAAAAGTGTAATTCGTTTAATAGTTGTTTGCAAGAAAGTAATTAATATGTTGAATTTGTTCACTCAGTTTTCTTGTCATAGTAATTATTTGTTAATATTTCAATAAAGAGTTATTTAGGGGCACCCTATGATTAAGGTGTTAAGGGATTTACACGTTTAAATCAAATTTCACTTCGGATTGATTCTGCGTTTTCTCCAGATATTGGAATTTCTGAAAGGTACTATTTATAAAACCCTAAGATACATTATTTGACTTGGTAAACTTTATTTACAAGACAAAACAAGTAAACAAAACCTCAACGCGAAGACATTTTATGCTAACGGATTAATTGGAATTGGCCTGAAACTCAATGTGTAGATCATACTGGCATGTTGGATTGAATCCTACGTATTTAAAATGGAGGCACATAAAACAATCGGAGACTTGTTTGAAGACTACAGATGGACCAGTTCCCTTGTGGCAAATGACATCGGCGTAGATACTATTAAAAAAAAAAAGGAACAAAATGGAGGATGTTAACGGTCAACAGTTGCTTCTTATTTAATTTACAGTGTGTAGGAAATTCATCTTTGTCAAATGTTTCTTTAAATACCACACAAGTATTCTGTCAGATGCTCCAAAACACACCATTACCTAGCTAAGTTAAAAAAAACCGCAGTTAGTTCATTGAAGTATGAGCAAAATAAATATGAAAAGATCGGACAGGGAAAGTAACATTCAAGGAGGACAGTCAACCATAAAACACAGAAACAAACACGCAAACAAGAAGGCAAAAGCAATAATAAATGCAAACGACATCACAAACGCAAAAGGGTTGACAATAGGGCTACCGCCTTGGAACGGTCAGTGGCAAAGTAGGCCACTGGGGGTTTAAACCGGTTCTAGGGTGCACCAAACCTCACACTTACCCTACTGTCATCCCATTAAAACAGGACAGTGTAAATAAAGAAATCCCCGCCATGATCTAATCTCTAACCAACAAGGCAGCATCAATAGGCAATATAAGTAAACAGAAATATGCTCGTGTAAATATAATACAAAAAAACAATAGCCTAAAAAGCCACAATGAAGGTACTCAATGACTTGGCAGAAGCCAGAGCAGTAAGAGAATAAACCATTAAGGGCACGACAAGAAAGATCATAGACAAACAGCAAACGCCACCGTCCCAATGGGCTTTAGGTAGGCGTCATCATAGGGTCCACAGTCTGTCCGGTCATCGTACAATTAAAGAGGAAAGCATAGTGGCGAACTGTAAAAGAGGCCACCACCAAAGACATGCCTACCATTGAGTATTGCACATGACGATCATAAAGAGAAATCAAAAGTTCGCAATTGAAGTACTGTTCAGTTACACTTTAAATATTAAAATTATTCATCTGTGTGTGTGAGATAAACTTCATTAGAGTTCTCCAATCAATACCAACTGAACTAGTTCACACGCAGAAATATAAGAATGAGAAAGAAGATGGAGGTACAGTAGGTGCTGTAAACACATCGCACGGGGTGATCTGGCCCGAGTTATCTATTCATGTCAGTTACTGCAATAATTCACCAGGCGCTGCCTATGAAAGGATTCTAATCTTTGCCACAATGTACACGTTCAAGATGTTCATAAGACAGTTTCAGTGACACAGTAGAGGAAATAGAACATATATTCAAGGACAATATTGAGTATTTACTGGTGCTTGACTTGCGTTACATAGACGACTCTCGTTTGACAGAATTTGCTCAATAAATATGTAAATTGTGCCATGCAAAGCATGACACGTTTGTAACTTAGCTTATAGACGACATAACCAAGACTCACTAAGAACATGTTGTCTTTTCTTAGTGATCACCAACTTACAACATATTCTATAACTTTCTTTCTCTTGTCGCATATATTGTAACTATATTTGTATCATATTAGGTTCGGATTAACGGCAAATACGGGTATCTCACCAGCCATTTCTAATTTTGGAAAAGGCGGTTGGATTTTAATTAGACGAGCTGCCTTAAAATAAGCAAGTTATTTTACACATTGCTGAATGCCACTTGCAAAAGGTTTAATATGTGACGGCCATCATGCAAAACAAAAGCAGAATCTGGTTACCTGGCATAGCAATCGGTTGAGACAGAAGAGAAACTCAACACGTTCAATAAAACAGAGATGACGATGTGGCTTGTATCAGACAACGAGATTAGGATGCAGACTGATCTCCATCATTTCCCTAAGAGGTTGATGCAATGTGTGTGCTGCATGTGGCATATGCCAAACAAGACCACTAAACGTATGCTACATGTGTTGTGTGGTACATGTTAGTTTAAACTTATTTATTTTACATCGATTGTAATGAAAGCTCTATGAACTTATTTGAATCACTCTCGATGTCTTCCTGGGTAGAACCAGTACTAAGCAATGCAGATAAAGTGTCTTGCTCAGGGACACAACGCATATGGCAATGACGGGAATCGAACCCACGACTTTTGGATCATGGGTCCAACGCTCTACCACTAGACCACAGCGCTCCATGTTACAGAATTGAATTGAATTGAATTGGATTTTATAGTCGCACCAACAGCTAAGGTCATATGGCGACTTTCCAGCTTTCATTGGTGGAGGAAGACCCCAGGTGCCCCTCCGGGCAATTTTCGTGCACGGGCGGGCACCTGGGTAGAACCACCGACGTTCCGCAAGCCAGCTGGATAGCTTCCTACATGTTACAGCAATGGTACAGTAAATACAGTTAGATGAGCTATGGGTTAGTTTTAGAAGCTAGGCATCACTCTAGGTGCTTCGTTACACATTGGATTGCCTATTCATTAGTTCATATAAACAAAGACTAATAGTTTTTTTTCACACTTACTAGATGTAATGATATTTTCATTTGCTGAAAGAGGTAGAACCTGTGCTTGAAAAATCTGGAAATATGATGTTGAGGTTGCACAAGCTTTTCAGTTCCAAAGGTTGTGACAAGAGGAAGTGCATGTTCATGTCGCAAATAATTGTTGATATCCAATGGTTCCAAGATACATGTCAATGCCACCTATTGCAGTAGCTTTTATCAAGCACATCCGCCGAGTTGTTTAACAGATTATATTGGACATTGTTGGAGATATTATCTTTATGTCCACCTCTGAAATGCCTACATCCGGTGACTGGGGATGGAAGAAGATATGCTGGAGCCATTCTCGATAACACTGCCACAGGCCTCAGCATTTGCAAAGAACTTATATGTCAAAGATAAAAGTGTGTTGCAAACAATGTGTCAAAACAGGAATGATGCACACAGTCTTTTGAAAATGGTACGTTGGGTACTATAACTGTGATTAAGAAAATTTGTACCATTCAGGTCTTAGATCAGTAAAATTAGATTAAATTTAATGTTAGCTCTCATACTGAAAATGTTCAAATGATATGACCAGTTATTAAATTTTGTGTTTTGTGATTTTGTTTTGTAATAGTGTCTAGTTAATATTATTTATTAAATCAACAAATGTAATTTAAGATCTTAATCAAATCTAATGCCGATAAATCGGAGATGAGAAATATTGTTTAAGTATCCTTTGCGATATTTTTTCTCCAAGCGTTTAGAAGACTCGGAAAGATTGATTTATTTTTATAACATGCGGTGGGACGTTAGTGTCGCTACTTCCTATGCAGCATTACTAATTATGTTAATAGTTCAAAGCAAATTAGTTTTACGTATTGCTCATTGGGAATATATTGCACCAATACTATATTAAAACCACCACGAACAATTAGAATATTCCGAATTGTATTTAAGTATATGCAAGCAGTTTTAAAGTCAAAATGATATGGATTAATAAATATAGGTGGTAATTTGAATGGTTTATAAATAATTCAATAGTGTTGAGTGTCCCTTTAATATTGATTTCCCAAGTGATTAGATGTATACTTACGAGTTATTATAAACCAAAAGCCGCTAATAAAGATGAGTCTGAAACACTTCAGAAATGCTTAAGGCTAAAGACAACTATGGCAAACTAGACTCAGAGTTGGCATAGTATGCATGGCAAACTAGACTCAGAGTTGGCATAGTATGCATACACTAGTAAGACCCCTAACCCCTGAAGTATAGCAGTGTATCTAACAACTATTTATGAAGTATATAGACATACACATAAATATATCAACACAACACCTTTCTAAAACACAGCAACATTTTAATTGCTTTCTAAAAATAAGGCAGCACTTTTGGCGGCCATTTTAAAAATGGCGACCATTTTGAAGAAAAAATAACCCAAACTATATTGCATATTTTATTGCCTATCAATGTCCTGAATTTCATGTATTTACAATAACAATCTTTGATGAAATCAATTAATTATGGGTTTCATTAATTATTTGTGGAATATTTGGAAAAAGGCGGCCATTTTGAAAAGACCAAATAATATAAAGACCATATTTTAAAGGAAGAATCCATTTCTGTACCCTCGCAAATATTGGTCGCATATGAAGCAACGGCTGTACAATTATAAACGTTATTTTCTCTGTTCTGAACATAGTTCCCCCATTTTTGAGGTTAGTGGACCCTTGTGGCGTTAGGTGGACTATTCTGTTAGTAGATGGACCATTCTGCAGGTAAGTGGAACGCTATGGTGGTAGGTGAACCATTATTGTGGTAGATGGACCATCACTCTGAAGATAGTTGGACATTTTTTGAGGTAGGTGGATCTTTCTGGAGGTAGGTTGAAGTAGTTGTCCCATTTTGGAGGTAGGTTGACCCTCTGGAGGTAGTTGGCCCATTTTGGAGGTAGGTTGACCCTCTGGAGGTAGTTGGCCCATTTTGGAGGTAAGTTGACCCTCTGGAGATAGTTGTCCCATTTTGGAGGTAGGTTGACCCTCTGGAGGTAGTTGGCCCATTTTGGAGGTAAGTTGACCCTCTGGAGATAGTTGTCCCATTTTGGAGGTAGGTTGACCCTCTGGAGGTAGTTGGTCCATTTTGGAGGTAGGTTGACCCTCTGGAGGTAGTTGGCCCATTTTGGAGGTAGGTTGACCCTCTGGAGTTAGTTGGCCCATTTTGGAGATAGGTTGACCCTCTGGAGGTACGAGGGGTGTTCGAAAAGTATCAGGAAAGGTGTCATAACTTTTTTAATAATGCGGTTATTTGCACAAAATTTTGACCACACGTACCTTGTTATGTTTTGTACCTAAACTAAAAGAGGAAATTAACCCTGTTGCACTGATGCAACATTCACAGTCACTATGGCAACGTCGGGTAACGACGAGCGGGGCACCCTACGCATATAGGGAAAATGGCGTCAACAATATCTGTCTGAAACATCTAAAAGTCACATTTTTTCAAAATACTCTCCGTTGTACGAAACACACTTCTCCCATCTACGAACCCACTTGTCAAAGCACGACTTGAACTCGTCCTGTGGAATTTTCCTGATGGTTTCCCGGACAACAGTGGGCAAGTCATCAACGTCATCAAATCTGCTGCCGCGCAGCTCCGACTTCAAAGCTGGAAATAGCCAGAAATCGCAAGGTGCTAGGTCAGGGGAATATGCAGGATGCTTCACGGTGTTGATTCCTAACTCCCGTAGTGTTGCTTTGGTGACCACAGAAGAGAGCGACGGCAGTTGTCATGGTGTAATTGGAATTTATCATCAAGCTGCGGTCGTTTCTTCTTCACCGCTCGTACCAGATCACGCCGGATAACCTGAAATCGTGATAAATTTATCATACCAAATGTTTTTATAAGGGCATCAAACTATTACAAACTTAACATATTGTCATATATGTAAACATTCACATACATAAACTTACCTTTGAATAATAGTTGGCCGTGACAGTCCTTCCCACCGGTACCGCATGACACAGAACCACGCCTCTCGAATCGAAGAAGATGATGAACATTAGCTTCTTCATGGAGCGGTTCACCATGGCCTTCACTGGTGACGGTGAATTAGGATGTTTCCACATGCATGAATCTTGTTTATTTTCCGGGTCATATACACTAATCCATGTTTCATCGGCAGTGATTATTGAGTTCATGAAACGGTTGCCATGGTTTCGACACTGTTTAAGAAATGACTTAGCATCTTCTACCCTCTGCTGTTTCTGTTCAAGTGTTAGAATTCGAGGTATACCTTAGACATGCCAAGCTCCTTAGTAACTATTGAATGAACTGTAGATGTGCTAAGTCCAACCTTTAAACCCAAGTCCCGTATCGTAAGCCTTCGATCAACGCACAACAACTCCCGAACTTCATCTGCTTTTCCTGACGTCGTGCATGGACGTCCTGATCTTGGGTGGTCGGCAACTTCGCGCGAAGGATCGTTCTTGAAGGCGTTGAACCACTCATAAATTCTTGATTTCGACATTGAACTTTTGCCGTAAGTGTCCATGATCATGGAGACAGTCTCTGATTTAGTCTTACCCATTAACACACACAATTTTATCGAGTAACGCTGTTCTAGTGCCATATCTACGGCTTCCGCATAACAAACGCTTTCTGCTTCCGTTGTTTACGTAAATGACGTCATATTTTAGCCCATAACGTCACGTACGCCTTGGCGAAATGTCGCGGAAGCGGCACGTATATTTTGGCAGTGTTTGACGTTGGGAATATACCTGTATGAGCTCTTTAAAGACACGTAAATGTCAGACTTTTTTCAAGATTTGTCAAATTTGTCCCGCTCAATGCAACACGACGTTACCATAGTTACTGTGTATTGTGCAGTTTAGCTATCACTTTATTTCTCTATTTTACATTCGATACAGTACTTATCAAGGTATCGCTGGCAAAATTTTGACTTCAAAACCATATAATTAAAAAAGTTATGATACCTTTCCTGATACTTTTCGAACGCCCCTCGTAGTTGTAACATTTTGGAGGTAGGTTGACCCTCTGGAGGTAGTTGGTCCATTTTGTAGGTAGGTTGAAGTAGTTGTCCTATTTTGGAGGTAGGTTGACCCTCTGGAGGTAGTTGGCCCATTTTGGAGGTAGGTTGACCCTCTGGAGGTAGTTGGCCCATTTTGGAGAAAGGTGGACTGTTCTGGAGGTAGGTGGACTAATAGATTAGTCTGTAGCTTGCTGGCCCTTTATTAGAGGCATATTTATTACAGGCATATTTATTAGAGGTATATTTATTAGAGGTATATTTATTAGGGGTATATTTATTAGAGGTATATTTATTAGAGGTATATTTATTAGAGGTATATTTATTAGAGGTATATTTATTAGGGGTATATTTATTAGAGGTATATTTATTAGAGGTATATTTATTAGGGGTATATTTATTAGAGGTATATTTATTAGAGGTATATTTATTAGAGGTATATTTACTGAGGAATTTATTGGTAAATGCATGGTATATAATTATATGTGTGAAAGCTATTTTATACATTTTAAACCAAATACATTTCCTTTATTGCAGACACATCACGACATACTAAACTATAACAATGGGAGGTAAGTAATCTTCAAAAATACTTATATCGTCTTCTTCACAAAAGTAGGTCAACATTGCTAGCTATTAAACATCCAGAACACGTTTATCATAAAACCATAAAGTCTGCTCTTTTGTTATATCATATTGCGCAAACGCTGCTGTATCAAACGATATTGTGGAGCATTATGGTCTAGTGGTAGAGCTTTAGACCCATGTTCGATTCCCGCCATGACCATATGTGTTGTGTCCCTAAGCACGACACTTTATCTACATTTACTTAGTACTGGTTCTACACAGGAAGACATCGGGAGTGATTAAAATAAGTTCATAGCGCTTTCGTTACAATCGACGTAAACAATTAAATAAGTTTAAACTAAACTGATATTGACAATCATTTTCATACTCGAACTACTATGGAATAACATTTATATTTGTATCTATTTACAATAAAACTATAATTTAGACTTCAAGAAATCCCCTTCCTTTGAGCCGGATAACAACACAAATGGGGTTCACCTGGACAAAGCTGGTAATGGTGTACAGATCAACTTTGAAACTGAAAAGATGACAATGAAGAGAAATGTTGGTCTCGTATCTGCAACTGCCTTTGTAGTCGGAACCATGATAGGTGAGTTATTTAGAGCCTTTGTTGTCGGAACCATAATGGTTCAGTTTTTGTTGTTGTTGTTGGAATCAGGATAGATGAGTTATTTAGTGCCTTTGTTGTCAGAACCATAATGGGTCAGTTTTTTTTATTGTGAATGGAATCATGATAGATGAGTTATTTAATGCCTTTGTTGTCGAAACCATGATAGGTGGATTGTTTGGTATTTTGTTGTCGGCACCATGATACATGATTTATTTTAGAGCTTTTGTTGTCGGAACCATGAGAGGTGGATTGTTAATGGTCTTTGCTGTCGGAACCATGATAGGATAGGTGTATTGTATGGTGCCTTTTAAGAGCCTTTGTTGTCGAAACCATGATAGATGGACAGTTTGGTGCATTTGTTGTTGGCACCATACTAAATGCGTGTTTTAGAGTTTTCTTTTCGGAACCATGATAGGCGAGTAGTTTGGTACCTTTATTGCCAGAACATTGATATATGAGTTGTGTAGAGCTTTTGTTGACACATAAAAGGTAACATGTATATTTCCATAATCGTTGTTAGCAACATGACAGGTTTACATACTGGATGTATTGATGGGACCGTTATGGCTACGATGTTAAATGTCGTTACTGGTTTAGAATTTTGACAATAATGGCTACGATGTTAAGTGTCGTTATTGGTGCAGAATTGGGCCAATAATGGCAACGGTTGGTAAGTGTCGTTATTGGTGTAGAATTTTGACAATAATGGCAACGGTTGGTAAGTGTCGTTATTGGTGTAGAATTTTGACAATAATGTCAACGTTGGTAAGTGTCGTTATTGGTGCAGTTTTGGGCCAATAATGGCAACGTTGGTAAATGTCGTTATTGGTGTAGAATTTAGACGATAATGGCAACGTTGGTAAATGTCGTTATTGGTGCAGAATTGGGCCAATAATGGCAACGGTTGGTAAGTGTCGTTATTGGTGCAGAATTTTGACAATAATGGCTACGATGTTAAGTGTCGTTACTAGTGCAGCATTTTGACAATCATGGCTACGATGTTAAGTGTCGTTATTTGTGCAGAATTGTGACGATAATGTTAAATGTCGTTATTGGTGCAGAATTGGGACACTAATGGCAACTTTGTTAAGTGTCGTTACTGGTGCAGAATTGGGACACTAATGGCAATGTTGTCGTTATTGGTGCAGAACTGGGACACAAATGGAAACGTTTGTGAAGTGTCGTTATTGGTGCAGAATTAGGACAATAATGGAAACGTTGTTAAGTGTCTTTTTTGGTGCGGAATCGAGACAATAATGGAAGCGTTGTTTTGTGTCGTTATTGGTGCAGAATTGGGACAATAATGGAAACGTTGTTAAGTGTCCGTATTGGTGCAGCTTTGGGACAATAATGGAAACGGTGTTAAGTGTCGTTATTGGTGCAGAATTGTGATAATAATGGCAACGTTTTTAAGTGTCGGTTTTGGTGCGGATTTGGGACAATAATGGCAACGTTGTTAAGTGTCGGTTTTGGTGCGGATTTGGGACAATAATGGCAACGTTGTTAAGTGTCGGTTTTGGTGCGGAATTGGGACAATAATGGACACGTTGTTAAGTGTCGTTATTGGTGCAGAATTGTGATAATAATGGCAACGTTTTTAAGTGTCGGTTTTGGTGCGGATTTTGGACAATAATGGCAACGTTGTTAAGTGTCGGTTTTGGTGCGGAATTGGGACAATAATGGCAACGTTGTTAAGTGTCGATTTTGGTGCGGAATTGGGACAATAATGGAAACGTTGTTAAGTGTCGGTTTTGGTGCGGAAATGGGACAATAATGGACATATTTTTAAGTGTCGGTTTTGGTGCGGAATTGGGACAATAATGGACACGTTGTTAAGTGTCCTTATTGGTGCAGAATTGGGACAATAATGGAAACGTTGTTAAGTGTCGTTATTGGTGCGGAATTAGGTAATCAATTTTTAAAATTCATTTGCACTAATGTTCTATGTATACCTTTTAGCATTAGCATGTCTTAAACCAAGACCATACATTGCATCAGGGCGTGGATGTGTCATTAATCTAGTCCTCTGCTGTTTGGTAAATACTCCAAATTTAACTCAAACTAAACTTATTCAAATTGTTCCCGCCACAGCAGGTGGAGACATTACTCATGTTGACACGACTACATGCGACTGCCATTGCTTAATTTGAATACAATTGCGAAGTAAATACTTACGTGAGACTGTCTTGTTTTTGGACATAACTCCCCTCCCGTGGTATGTACACTACCAGGTATAAGTTACAGGTGGATGTGGTGTGTGGTTTCATAAGTTGAACCTTTTGAAATAACTAATAGTAAATAATATGTTATAAAAGTGTCACATATCAAATACAGTTACAATTACAAATTGTTAAATCCCAAAACACTGAAGTTTTAAAACAGTATTTTTAAGTTGCTAAACTTATATGTGATATATTTATGCCTATTTACAATGCTGAAAAGGGTCACGTAATCATTTTGAAACGTATCATGCGTATGGCAGCTAATTTGTGCTGTAGCATATCGCAGTTCATTAAGAATGTTAGTTTCTCGGTCGATGAAAACAGAAAAAAGCTATGTGCAGCTTGACATGCTGCGTATATATTTAATATCTAAATAAAACTCGCATTCAGTCAAACAATGAGGTTCATCCTCGATTGTTGACTTGCTGCAATATTTAAAAGCTCGTTCAGGGACAGTCGTTTTTGGTCGAGTGTATCGCCCGGTTTCAATTGTTAGGTATCACCATTACACACTAACTAAACCCTCCGACTAAATATCCTATATCATCATTACACGTTACTTAAATACCCGAATATTGCACGCCAATAAAATACATACCCTTATTACATAAGAAGCTAAGTAACTTACAGCGGTATCGATCACAGTAAGATTATAATCTAAGTTAATACATAGAGGATATTTTGTTTGTTTGGAGTGAATATAGGATTTATTATCATCGAGAAGTGAGAAAACTTTCACGAGTGCTTTAGCAGGAGTGCAATAGGCGAGTTTCCTCACTTCGAGATGAAAATAAATCTTATATTCACGACAAACCAACACATATTCTATATATTATATACACACAGCCTTGAAACTTATTCAGAAACAAGAAATATCACTGTAAGTGATAAATGCCCCCAACGTGTCCTTTGACCTCTAAGTATGACCTTGACCTTGGATCCATGGACCTGGATTTTATGCACGTCACGTCGTTTGGTTGTGGTGAGCACTTGTGCCAAGTTATTTGAAAATCCGTCCAGGCATGCAAAAGTTATTGAACGGACACAATTTGACCTTTGACCTCTAAGTGTGACCTTGACCTTGGGGCCACAGACCTGGATTTTGTGCGCGACACATCGTCTTGTTGTGGTGAGCACTCGTGCCAAGTTATTTGAAAATCCGTCAATTCTCCGATGTCTTTGATTCTGATGACTAAGTGTCGATACATATGCATGTATATAAAAATAGACATATGTATCGACACATACTCATCAGAATAAAGGAAAACAATGAAATCGGGACTAACCCATAGTATTAGGTTATTTGGGACGGAAACGTCAGAGGGTGATAAGAAAGCGCAATGTCTTATTCACTGAGATAGGGAGACCGCTATATAAAAAAAAAAGACACAACCATGTCAAACCATGCTCTGCTGTGCTTTAATAAATAAACGATCTTGGCAAAAAAAACAACAAGTGTAAATCATATATTGAAAGGAAAAAGAAACGCATAATCAAAAGATTGCCCATACTACACTATTGTATAAACCTAATTCCACGTAATATTCCAGATATATCTCAACGTAATTTGCATAAAAAGGGGCTACAACTAATTACAGAAAGGACACCCATGGCATGTTGTAAATATTTTAATCAAAGTATACGTTGTTACACGAAATTCATAAATATTGAACAGAAATATAAAAAGATCGGACAGGGAAAGTAGCATTCAAGGAGGACAGTCAACCACAAAACACAGAAACAAACACGCAAACAGACAAACAAGAAAGCAAAAGCAATAATAAATGCAAACGACACCACAAACACAAAAGGGTTGACAATAGGGCTTCGCTTGAACAAATCAAGCCATTTCCGTATTGTGTTTAATGTTAAGAGATTGAAACGTTTAAAGTTTGCTAACATGCTTGAGCCATATGCGCATTCTGTCGAGAAGGAAACTTTAAAGGGGTAACCATTGGTGTGTTCGGTGCTGTTTAAACCTTCTTTCCAAAAGGACAGACCTAGTGTCGCCCTGTACCATTCGATTAGCAGTAGCATATTAAACATAACATATATAATACCCATTTCTTTTCAGTATATAAACGACACGAGACTGATATAGTTGTATTGTCAACTATGGCTGTCGTCTCTACTCAGTACCTGTATCTATTGATTTTTGTCTTATCGAGAATTGAGAATTTAATGCATATCGGCTATATACAAAAGAAATCGTGGTGTTACATTTTTAAATAATATTTTACCGATTTTCAAGTCATATACCGATAAACAATTTCCATTTTAGACAATTATATATATAAAGCCTGCTCTACTTAGCCATTATAGTTGTAATCTTATATATTGTTTTGATTTACACAGGTTCAGGGGTGTTCATTTCTCCGAAAGGCGTGTTAGAGGGCGCAGGGTCTGTGGGCTTTAGCCTTATAATTTGGGCAGCATGCGGTCTTCTTTGTACATTAGGTTAGTATGAAACCGAGAACGATAAACAAGACTCCTTCATTATTAATTGCAGTTAATAAGAGATTGAATATATATTTAAATGTGTTTTTTTTTTTGCATGAGACTTACCGATATCACGGAATCATCCGGCTTCGTGTGAAGTATTTGTTTCGTAAAATACTAAACCAACCTACTCTCTATCAACTGCACACGATTCCTCAGCAAAAGTAGATATACAAGTCGTACAGGAAATGTAGCATTCAAGGACCACAGTCAACCAAAACACACATAGAAACAAACTAATTATAAACATGAATAAAAGGCAAGATATGACATCACAAACAAAACAGGTTGACAATAAGGTTACCGCCTTGGAACTATCAGTGACATAAAATGCTAGGAGGGAGTTTAAAACTTGAACATTTGCTATGCATATTAATACAGGCGTATCTACCTTCAGTATATAAGAATGTTACACAATACATCGCCAACACTGGAGCAGTTCCTACATATATTGGTCACACATCTAGCATCTTCTATTTATGTTCTGTTTATTCGGCCAACCATTTCAATAGCGTGTCATGCTGTGCTGGAACTTCAACTGTGGGTCTGACAAGGGACTTGAAGGAAAATTTGAATATTTGCTTTTGGGTTGAACCAGTGTTATCATTTCTTCTAATATATCATTTTTTTTCTGTTGGCTAATTTGTTTATATGTTCTATTTGTTTAGCTACGTCAATATATGAGTTAAAGACGCATCAAAGACAATTCCCAGGACATGAATATGAGCCTAGGTCTCCAGTCAAAAATCGAAATAACTATATCGTTAGTGTTAGTACTGAAAACAATTGAGACTTGAGTATGTTTTGAAAAAACAATACTGTATACGTATGTGATAACTGGCATTCTCCTCAGTTGGTGTACGATTCTAAAATGTAGCATTAGACATTTTAGTGACCCAGATTTGGCATACATGATTAAAACTAAATGAGAATACTAGTAATGCAATTTTATATACTATTCTACATTCTCGTGCTTTTTGTATGATGCAGCGGCACTTGCATACGCGGAGCTGGGAACCTGTATTCCAAGGTCTGGTGGTGAACATGCATACCTGATGTACACATTCGGAGGTGGAAAAAGACGGATTGGTTCTCTGCCAGCGTTCATGTTCGACTGGGTAAGAATGCAACTGCAGCACTATTCATTGGCGTGGTGGATATTCCAAAGATAATTGGCAATATGGCTTGGCGTCTTGGATAGGTTTGCTTATTTAACGGTTCCAACTATTTATTTGTAAGTAAAACATATACTTACCTACGTAATGTACATGCACTTAAGGCAGTGCAAGGGTACATTTACCTCTCATAAACAGATTCAATTAAATAGAAAATAGAAACCACAGCGTCCAAAGGCAATGGCATCGTAGGTCCGCACTGTACTACAAACAAGGAGCAATATTTAATTAATTATACAATGAACAAAATACAACAGAAAGGGTGGTGAAGACAAGGTACCGACTTGGAACGGTCAGTAGGCAATAAGGCCTTCAGGTTAGCTTGAATCGACTTTATGTGTACACACTCCTCGCTATTATCCTGTCGTCAGCGCCCAAATAGGCAAGACAGTATAAACAAAACTGCATCCCATCAATAGAAATTCTCTAACAATAAAGTCCACATCCAGAGAAACTAACAAAGGAAACACTAAGATGTTGTTGTAAAGCTATATAAAATACAAAATAAGAAACACCTCCGGATGTATCCAGAATAGTACTGAACAATCACAGCAGTTGCAGCCAAAAACTAGGATACGACCAGAAAACCCGAGTGACAAAAGCACATACACCTACCTGCCTTGGTCGGGGTTTCAGTATGTGCAGTCATAGAAACCCAAGAGGTTGTCCATTCATCGCACAAGGGAAAAATGAAGTGAAGAGGGGTCAATCACTAAACATGCAGTGCGTTGTAATACTAAAGGGTCATACCCTTTTCTGACGAACTTCTAGATTAATTTAGTAAAGTGGGCTCTCTTGTTTGGGTTTGTTGTTTCCAAGAGATCCTATTTTCAATATTTATTGACATTCACACTAGCGTTTGTTTGGTGCATTTTGCATTTCATTAACTAGCCTTTGCAATGTACATTTTCTGCTTTCTCTGTTTCAGGTGGGTCTTTTTATCCTACGCCCTACTATGTTCACACTGGTTGTATTGTCTCTGGGCACGTATCTCGTGAAACCTTTCTTCCCGGGTTGCCAAGAAGTTCCTGATCTACCCGTTAAACTATTTACAATAGTAGCTATGCGTATGTAGTTATTACAATACCAGTTTTCTCCGAATATTATGGTATCCAAGTAGCTGTTACCATATCAGTCTGCTCTGAATTTTAAGGTATCATATATATAATTCCAAAGCTAATTTCTTTATCTTCAACCTTTGAATAGTTTGCAGAAACACTAGATGAACCACAGGTTCTCTTTGTGTATATAATTAGTAGTACAAACGGCATAGTGAAGCAGAAAACATTTAATTGTACTAATATTTGGTATACCATAAAGTAATGCGTTGACTGTAGAATGCCCGGATGCATCTAAAACACGTGTTCTTTGATATCTGAAGATCCTATCATGTTCGGTGAATTTTAGACGGAGAGCGGATTTGCTGCATAAAATACAAGACTGCATTTTCCATACTCTATTTGAAGTTGAAACAAATCATTGTTATTTATATTTTAGTATTGGTTTTAATGGGAAATGTAATGGTTCACTCCACGTCATCATTTTATTTTCTACCGGTTTGGTATTTTATTTACCATAATCATAAGAATCAGTAAATGCTACTATTACTCGGTATCCCAGTCCCGCATACTGTTTCAACATAAAAATAGCTCTGTCTAATTATATTATAATGGTTAGTTAGTTAACAGTAAACCTTTACATTTATCTTTTAATTTACTTTCACATTTCTTTGACTTGTTTTGTTCTATTTTATAATACAAATAAGATGTTAACAAGATACATGACATATTTCTTTTTGATATTATTTTATAATGTTCTTCTACGCGGTCACATACATGCCGCTCTCATTAAATTCTGTTTACTTGTCGTTAAGTTAGACAGTCACAACTAGACTTCTATTTTAAACTTTCTAGAAACATGTATTTACGTCTCTTTACGTTACATTGGGTTTTGAAGTCTGAGATATCCATGGACTGTGTATTTTCTTTGCAGTCACACTTGCGCTATGAACTAGATTATTATTTTAAAATTTCTAGAAACATTCATTTATCTTTCTTCACGTTACCTTGGGTTTTGAAGTCTGAGATTTCCATGGTGCTTTTTTTTGTTTTCAGTCATACTTACGCAATCATCTGGACTACTATTTTAAAATGACTAGAAACATGCATTTGCCTCCCTTTACGTTAACTTGTGTTTAGTCTGAGATTTCCATGAACTGTTTATTCTTCTTTACAGTCACACTTGCGGCAATCAACATATTTAGTGTGAAGTTAGCCACATATCTGTCAAGCGTAACGACCTTTATGAAGCTTAGCGCCATAGGGGTCATTACTATTGGAGGCGTATACAACCTATGTAGAGGTAAATGAATAAGCAACTATGTTGTCGACATGTATATATTTAAAAGTCTTCGTACCATCATTGTCTTAAAAGTTAATGGTAGATATACTCTATAAACTGACACATTTTATTTTTAGAATGTATATATTTTAAGAAAAATGTGTAAACATACTAGCGCTCTAATAATTTCAAATATTCTATGGGAAAACATATCGGCATTTCTGTAATTTGTAAATATAAAGTATATAAATAAATAAATGCACATTTACTTATTAAATATCAAATTAATACTAAAGACATTCATAAACGGGTAGGATTTATTTGTTAAAATATTCATCGCACAGATACTGTATTCGTATAGTCTCGATTCACATTTCCAGCATTGAAGAACAAGAGAAGCCGTCAAAGAAAAGCCATCATAACTCACAAATCAAATTAAAAAAATTATAAGTTTGCATTTCTTACTTGATTTACCTTTGTCTTTGTAGGTAATACGGAGTTTATTGCAGAAGGGTTTCAGGATACCAAAAGTGACCCGTCATTGATAGCTATAGCATTTTACAATGGATTATGGGCATACGATGGATGGTATGTAATGTGCATGACACAATTTATGATAAATATAAATCACGTCACTATAGAGGTCAGGTTGTGATGGTCTTGTTCTGAAAATGTTCTGAAATTAACTTTATATAATCACTTGGATAAGAAAAAAACCGGTAATCGTTTTGAAACTATGCACACTTTAGCAAAAGCAAATGCTATATTTGGGCACTCTTTGATAGTAACAACATGAAAAAGATAGATACATATTTTTGAAATGAGGTTTAAATTGTGCACTAAATAACAAAATGTCTTCTCCAAACTCGTGGAATAAAATATAAACGAAATAAGTGATCCTTATAATACCGGAATAATTGTGTATATAGATAGAATATTAATTTAGATAAGGATGTCGTAGCAAGGCATATAAATTTCCAAAACAATAACTACAAAACAACTGGCCTAATATTGATAGTAGTTGTTGAAATTATGTAGATTATGATGAATAGATGAATTATTGTTTAGGCCATAATTAGCTACTATCCCGCCAACAACATCCACATTTCACAACCATATTTACAACGTTTCTAAGTCTACTGACGACAAAGTATAGGCATATATAGAACTTACATAGTTTGATTCTCCAAATTCTATAGACACAATCAATATAAACAGTTTTAACCAACCAGGCCAAACCCCAAAACTGAAGCGTCGAATTATCAACTCAAAATTCATTTTACACCTATTCCATCACGGTTATTTTAAGAACCCGTGTAAATATAAACTTTCAATCGGCATATATACATTATTATATGATTTGAACACCTGGACAGAGTTTTAATTAACGGTTTTGTAGCGTAATTTTGCTGTTATTTGGCGGGTTAGTTTCTTTAAAATTATGTTTGTTTGCCTGAACGCGACCGGTCCAAAAAATTCGGCCCGACTACATCCTTTTTTTCAGTAAAATAGGATTTGTTTTTCTCTAAAATACAGACAGTGTGTTTCCTCTTCATCTTTAATATTTGGTTTACCGATTGATTTAGATAGGAATTTTATGTACAAAGTTAACATTTTCAACATTATAATAAACACCCAGTATACTAAAATCATATTTAGTAAGTATAAAATGTAGTGTCCAAACAAACAGTTAAACTTTAGCCAGCATTTACAAAGAAATCAGATATACATGGAAGAAAACAAATCCTATCTACCTATCGATCTGAAAAAGCTAAGGTCGGGTTTGGGCAAACTATACTGAAACGAAAAAGATACGCAACTCTGGAATTTCCGCCTTATATTGCATGTGCTAATCGAATGTACATGGCTACGTAAGACCTTTCCTTTCGGAAAAAACTGAAACAACACATAACACAGCAAAAAGTATTCCTTCAAAGTTTCATTATTGACAGAGTACGCGTTTGGCTCAAGCATGTGAGCAAACGTAGGATGCAACATTTTCCAAACTCTTTACGTTAAATGCAGTACTGAAATTGCTCAATTTCTGAAAGAGAAACTTCAATATTTATGAATCTCTTGTTACAAAGTGTAGCCTACTGTGATTAAAACGTCTACAACATCACAGTTTTGTTCTTTTATCTAACTAACTGCAACTTCTCTTTTACAAAACATCTTGGGATTTCTTCGGAATATTATGTGGAATTAGGTGTGCAGTACATTGAGAGACATGTTGTGCCCTTGACGCTGCCAGCTACTAACGTTTTGCATGTTTTCCTGCATACTTACGTTGGTGCGCGCGTGAATTCTATCTCGACCCTAGGATGAGATGGAAATATCTAACCCCGGTAAAATGTAAGAAAACATCCTACAGAACCAACCGTACTGACAGGTTTAATATGAAATAGCAGAATTATACTTATTTAGCTAGTTAGAGGAAGATATTTTATTGACTTACATATTTATTTTCTATTCTTTTATTTTTTATTAATTTAACTCATTGTTTATGGATGATATGTTTTTGTTTGTAAGTTGTTTTACGTCATTCCCAACACAAGTAAGGTTATATATGTCGGTCGATTTTTTGTGGTGGAGGGTAGAACTAGTACTGTACACCTCCCACCATCCGTAAAAATCGACACTTACTCACAAGTCGAACTCCCAGTGGGATTCGAACCCGCAACGGTGAGAGGCGAGAAGGTTTACAACGTAATATCGTTAACCGGCCATGAAGGCGCTTTATGGATGAAGAATAAAGGTAAACGAAGCGAGCAGACATTTAGCAAGGGAGCATACGTTTTGATACTAGTTCTTATGTATAACATGACTGTATTATCTCCCATTATGTACTAATAGCAGTTTTATCTACGTTTCTAGACGTGACAAAAACAACCACAATTGTTTCATTTCCCTCATTATAACAGTTATATAAACTGTTTTATGATATATGCTAGCTTATTAAAAATCGTTCAGAAAGAAAATACATAAAGGTGAATATTACTATATGCGAATACAACACATGCGTTACATGCAAATAAATAATGATAAAGGATATCCTTTGAAAGCAACAAACATAACCAAGAGACTGAAGTAGCAGACTCGGTTTTATTGAGCCTGTTCATGAGAGGTAATGCATGAAGCAACACTTCCCGAGTCCTCTAGCACCGGCTTAAGCGGTATTCTACTATAAAACCACATATGTTCTAAAGGACCAGTAACAATAACACCACTGGTTCGTAGAACGGGGAGACAGTTTAAAGCCGCCATACTGCAATTAAAGAACGCTAGTGTGAATGTTAAACCATACTGGCAAAGGAGATCATTTGGAAGAAACACCCATGCAAGTCATGCAATTGTATATTATATTTAATTGAAATCTCGACAACCTCTAATAATATTAGTGAATAAGTCATGCCATAAAGTTTGATTTAAGTGTTCATTTCACTTGAAAATAAGTATGTTTGATTAAATTAATTTGTATCATAAAACTAAAACTGAACATGTATATGTTGGAATATGTATATGTTGGAATATGTATATGTTGCTTAAGTTATACTTAATGGGATGGTTAAACTTATGTACTATTGATTTTATGAAAATTGAGTTCTGCTCAACCCGGGGCTATGGGGCGTGAGCGGTAGCTAGCATATTACACTACCGTTCATGAACAGTCTCGGTTTGACTGAGACTGTTCATGAACGGTAGTGAAATATGCTAGCTACCGCTCACGCCCCATAGCCCCGGGTTGATCAGAACTCAATTTTCATAAAATCAATTTTTTGTATGTGTCGTGTTCGGCCGTTTCCAAAGGTCCAGTATCATACTCCTTTTTTTAAAATAATTTATACTTAAAGGAACACACGGCAATCACACTTAGCAAGCAATAAAAGTATCACCTCGGTTTATTAATTCAGTATCATTTTGACTTTAAAGAAGTTTGCATTAAATGAAACAAGTTGTTTTAAAATGTGTAGTTTTTAATTCTGTTCATTCTGCCATAGTTTTGTATTGTATATACATTTACATAACTTGTTCAATAGACTCAACAAAGAGCAATATGCAGTTGTTTATGAAATAAAATAGTGATTTGAATATGGAGGAAACGGACATTTTAAAGAACCTAACCCGCAAAATAAAGAAAGAAATACACCAAAAAAAGGAAATCCAAACTCTGTCCAAGTGTTCAGGTCATATACTAAAGTATATGTGTCGATTAAAAGCATATGTATATTCATGGATTCTTAAAGTACCCATGATTGAATATGCGTAAAATGAATTATAAGTAAATCTTAATTTGACTCTTCAGTTTTTGGGTTTGGCCTGGCTGGTTAAAGCCGTTTATATTGTGTCTATAGAGTTTTGATTCTCAAAATATGTAAGTTATATATATATAGCTCGTCGTCAGTAGGTTTAGAAACTGTGTACAACATGTAGGAACTTTAAAATATCAAGACTGCCGTGGCATTATTACAACTACAGGGATGATTCCTTGACCCCCATGTACATATGCCAGGGAAAATAAATGGGTCAATTTTATTTTTTTTAAGAGTGGTTTCTAAAAAACCTCTTTTTTCCTCGTACAATAATTATTATAACTTATTATTTATTTTACAGGAATAACCTCAATTTCATAACGGAAGAGTTGGAACATCCGGAAAAGTGAGTATATAGTCCACGTTTAAAATTAGTTTGTTTAAATACGTAGTGTAAAACCTGGTTACACGTCGTGAATGATTGTACTTTTAGATACGAAAGCCTCTCCTATGGCATGTTTTATTCTCAGTAACACCTAACTGTTTAAATACTTGTTTGATTTTCAAAATGCCAATATGACACATTTGCGCATTGGGCAACATTACATATGGGTTACAATATAAAATTTCACATGACACACATTCAGTACAATACAATTACAAAATTCGATACAAGTCCACAGCACCAAACAGGAATGAACATCATTCCAGGCTCATACTCCATTTAGTGTTTGCCCTACTTTTTCCTCCAATCAGACGGTGAGGAATTTTAAAAAAATGGCGAACTTATTCATGTAAATTTCTAACGATCACCAGTTTTAACCATTTAATCATTAAGTAATCGCTTACTAAATGGCACGCGCTTGTTTGGACACAAGGAGGCGGATTTAGTAGAAGCGCGCGTGGTTTCGTAGAAGCGCGGGGAAAAAGTAGGGCAAACACTAAGTCAGTTAGAGGCTAAGAAGTGAAATTTTAACAATTAAGAAACCCTAAGGGAAGGAGCGGAGCCTCTAACTAATACTTATATTGAGATAAAAACAGAGAGAATGTATGGAACGCCAATGCTGCCTTCTGATGGTACTGGTCCGTATGTTCTGTGCATTTACCAAGTTGTTCTGTGTTAACTACATTTTGTCCTGTAGAAACATCATTTTGTTCTGTACATTTGTCATTATGTTATGTGCATTTACTAACTCGTTCTGTACTAACGACATTTTGTTGTGTGCATACATCATTTCGTTCTGTGCATTTGTCATTATGTTATGTACTAACGACATTTTGTTGTGTGCATACATCATTTCGTTCTGTGCATTTGTCATTATGTTATGTACTAACGACATTTTGTTGTGTGCATACATCATTTCGTTCTGTGCATTTGTCATTATGTTATGTGCATTTACTAACTCGTTCTGTACTAACGACATTTTGTTGTGTGCATACATCATTTCGTTCTGTGCATTTGTCATTATGTTAGGTACTAACGACATGTTGTTGTGTGCATACATCATTTCGTTCTGTGCATTTGTCATTATGTTAAGTGCATTTACTGACTCGTTCTGTACTAACGACATTTTGTTGTGTGCATACATCATTTCGTTCTGTGCATTTGTCATTATGTTATGTACTAACGACATTTTGTTGTGTGCATACATCATTTCGTTCTGTGCATTTGTCATTATGTTATGTTCTAACGACATTTTGTTGTGTGCATACATCATTTCGTTCTGTGCATTTGTCATTATGTTATGTGCATTTACTAACTCGTTCTGTACATTTTGTAAGTTGTGATGTACATTTGATATGTCGTTGTGTGCATTTACTAAGTTGTTCTGTTCTGATGCTATTTTGTCTTGTGCATACATCATTTCGTTATGTGCAAACATCGTTATTATGTTCGGATACATTACACTGGGCAACGAAAGGGGTAACACCGGGGGTAGTCATACGGTACCGTAACACCGGTGCGAAAAAACGTAGTGTCTATTGACACGTATGTAATAATAGCACAACCGTAAGAGTAGGTCGATAGCGGTTATCACGCCCGTAATATTTACATTATACTGTTATGAGTTCATATTGTTTGCCAATTTTATATAAAGTCGTATAAAGTTTAATTTGTGTAATGTATTGGTTATATTATATACATGTTTGTAAGTGTTCTTTCCCAAATGGTCAAGAAACTGTATCTTAAACGTTCTTATATTAGACATTGTCATTGTCATATATTAAACATATATTAATGTGCTTGTCAGTAATTAAAGAAAGAAAATGTATCATATCTTACGTGTTTTTTTTAATGATTATCGTTCCTGAATTATTTACACGTATGCGATTCAAGTACAGACAACGTAGTAGTAGATACGTTTCCCATTCTCACTTCTATTATACGTGTCACTGACGATTATCGTTCCTGAATTATTGACACGCCTAATATACGAATTATCGTTCCTGAATTATTTACACGTATACGATTCAAGTACAGACAACGTAGCAGTAGATACGTTTCCCATTGTCACTTCTATTATACGTGTCACTAACGATTATCTTTCCTGAATTATTGACACGCCTAATATACGAATTATCGTTCCTGAATTATTTACACGTATGAGATTCAAGGACTGACAACGTAGTAGTAGTTTACTGGATTATCGTTACTGAATAATTGACACGCTTAATATACGAATTATCGTTCCTGAATTATTTTTTGTGTATAGATTCGAAGAATGAAGTGGATTGTGTCTTTATAATTCAACACGTATTTTCAGTGATTCCGAAGGTGGTTTATACGTCAATATCTATGTAATAAAGTGAATTTATACTGATGCCACGTATATTTACATTTTAATATCTACGTTTTATGCCTTGAATCGCATACGTGTAAACAAGGGTACAGCTGTTTTTATTGATCGACTGTTTTCATTGCTTACAAAGTGTAAGCATAGAGTCGAAATTTCGAAAATGTTCATCAGTGATCCAGTAAAACCTATTAATACGCTTCTTATACATATAACCACAAAATCGAATAGAAATGGGCAGTTTTCTCCTACTTATAACGCCCATTTTCATCGAAAAAGGAGGGATTACTTTTTATTATAGGAACTACATTCGGTGGTAAACCTAGACACTCCGTTTTTTCGCACCGGTGTTACGGTACCGTATGACTACCCCCGGTGTTACCCCTTTTCGTTGCCCAGTGTAATGTATCCGAACATAATAACGATGTTTGCACATAACGAAATGATGTATGCACAAGACAAAATGGCGTCAGAACGGAACAACTTAGTAAATGCACACAACGACTTATCAAATGTACATCACAACTTACAAAATGTACAGAACGAGTTAGTAAATGCACATAACATAATGACAAATGCACAGAACGAAATGATGTATGCACACAACAAAATGTCGTTAGTACATAACATAATGACAAATGCACAGAACGAAATGATGTATGCACACAACAAAATGTCGTTAGTACATAACATAATGACAAATGCACAGCACGAAATGATGTATGCACACAACAAAATGTCGTTAGTACAGAACGAGTTAGTAAATGCACATAACATAATGACAAATGTACAGAACAAAATGATGTTTCTACAGGATAAAATGTAGTTAACACAGAACAACTTGGTAAATGCACAGAACATACGGACCAGTACCATCAGAAGGCAGCATTGGCGTTCCATAAGAATGGGTATAGAAACTTCTATCCTGAAGAAATGCGGAGTTTTGCGAATTATTTAGTAGACACTTGATTTACGATATAGCCCCGTTCCCACACGCAGGGTCATGATGATGACCTGAAATGAGCATGACAAAATGACAGACAAAATGAACATGAGGTTGGAAGATCGGGGTAGGTGGGATTGAACTGAATTGAATTGAATATTGTTTAACGGCTCATCAACACAGTATAGGTTATTTAGAGCCGCCACAGAGAGAGGGAAAGGATACATATGAATCCGGGAACCTGCCCTATTCTTATTATCGAATAGATTCCTATGGTTCTTTAACGTGCTCGGAGGATAGACCTATACACGGGACCGCCTGGTTTACGTCCCCATCCGACGGACGAGGCTAAGGGAAAGTGTCTTGCCCGAGAACACACCGACGGAACTCAGTGGCACCACGGAGGACTGAACCCGGGGCCTCCGGTTACAAATCCGCCACGCTACCGACTGCGCCACGCCAGCCCTCAGGGTGGGATTGAAAGTGGGTGATGGGGGTGGTCGGTGTGGGGAAGGGGTGGGTGGGGTGGGGGGGGGGGGGGGGGGGGGGTCTATACCCTGTAACCAATGTTGAGTCTTATACCATCTCCCGTATTGTAAACTTTTGAGAGCGAATCTAACTAATATTGTGCTCAACATAATAACTTGTAGTTCAGTCCATTTCCATATGCAATTACTGTTCTCTTGATATGTAATACTAATGTGGTAACATATCTTCAATACAATAGTATTAACGCATGTTAATTTGTTCTGTTCGTGTATAGCTATCATCATTAAACCTTCAAGAAGTCTTTCAACAATCTGGGTCACCTGATCAAGTACATGATTTCATTGTTCATTGCATTCGGAATTTGTACATTTATTATTTATATGTTTAAAATTAACTCCCGGGTGGTTACATTTACCGCTTTCTACAACGCAGACTTTTATATGATTGATGTTCAATTCTGCTTTGATCATCCTTAATGACCCATGGAGCCTACATTATCTGACATTAGTCGAACTGTAACATCGGTTATAACTTATTTGAACTTATTTGAACGAGATTGAACATTTATGAATGGCAGTATATTCTAAAAGAAAAAAAGAAACGCAACTCGGGAATACCCGCTATATAGTGTACGTACAATATATGCTGCTGTAACTCGAATGGTACATGGCTAAATTATAGTTTTATTTTAGGAAAAAAAGACTAAAACAACCTATACTAAATATTAACTTAAGATGTAAAATTTTGCAATCATTTAACATTAAATGCGGTACAGAAATGGCTGAAGGACTTCGACATTTATGAATTTCGTGTTAAGTTGGTATAATGTTTTTAAAAAGTCAACAGCAGGATATTGAGTCCTTTCTCTAACTAGCTGCAACACTTTGTTTTACAAAACACCATGGCATTTCTTTGGACTATTGCGAGGAATTAAAAAAACATACATTATATAGCGAAAATTCCCGAGTTGCGTTTCTTTTTTTCTTTAGTATATTTTACAAGGTATTGATATTGATATGAAAAAACAATGTGTGTATTAATATATAGTGCCCTCTACGTGCACCGGAGTGCCCTCTACGCGCACCGGATACTGTTTCTAAATAAAATCAATTCATATCAATTCTTTATTCAGCATAAAGATTAGAAAATAAATCAATATGCACTGAATGATTTTCTTTCGTGATTCAGTATCAATATCCTTAGAGATGTTAACGTAAAATGGATAATTAATGTTTAAAGCTGTTGACACTATACTTAAGTCGATTGCCGCTTTGAAGGCGTTTTCTTTTTTGTAATTTCGTGATCCATTACGTAGTACGAGTATTAACTTTCATACCCCATCAAACCCCTTCTCCAAGAAGCGAAAACGGGGTTGGATGGGGTATGAAATAAAACCTTAATTTCGGCTTAAAAAGTTTGCATATTGTAAAATTAAAACATTTAATAGGTAATTTTAAACATGCTATCGCATTTTTTTAGTAACAAAATGTTTTTAAACGTGTTTTATTGTCGAAATATCCGTTATAAAATCCTGCTAATATAAGCTTTCCCATCGCTTAATTGAATTAAGACGGGACCACGTAATGACCAGCTCAGACGAAATCGGGTAGGATTTTTTACATCAATGTTTGGCTTATATACGGGCGTTTTGGATGTTCGTTGAACTGAAACTACTTCACCTGTGCCTCATTCATATGTATGAGTTTGTACCAGTTTAAGTTTAGTTAATAATAGTTAAGTATAGTAAGCTTGAACTTGTAATTTTACATTTTAACAACATTTCTTCTGTGTTTCAGAAATTTACCCAGGGCAATATCATTGGGTATTCCGTTGACAACATTGGCGTATGTGCTGGCAAACATTGGCTATTTTTCCGTCATGTCGAAAGAAGAAGTTCTCACCTCACACGCTGTAGCTGTTGTGAGTAATGTCGGCATAGGGCCGTCTTATAATTATACTGAAACGAAAAAGAAACGCAACTCGAGAATTTCCGCTATATATTGTATGTACAATATGCTGCTGTTAATCGATTGGTACATGGCTACGTAAGACCGTTCCTGTCGGAATAAATACTAAAACAAAACAACACATAATACAGCAAATAGTATTCCTTCAAAGTTTCATTATTGACAGAGTACGCGTTTGGCTCAAGCATGTGAGCAAACTTAGGATGAAAAATTTTGCAAACTTTTCATGTTAAATACAGTACTGAAATGGCTCAATTTTTCAAAGACGAACTTCCACATTTATAAATGTTTTGTTACAAAGTGTACGTGATTAAAACGTCTACAACATCACAGTTGTGTCCTTTCTCTAACTAACTGCAACTTTTTTTTCTACAAAACACCTTGAGATTTCTTTGGACTATTATGTGGAATTATGTGTGCCACATATAGAGTATAAATATATAGAGAAAATATATAGAGAAAATTTCCGAGTTGCGTTTCTTTTTCGCTTCAGTATAATATGTAGTTAAATGTTTCAAATAAATTTTGTAGTTAAGTAATGTGAATATATCTAGGTGATACTATTTTTTAATGGTTTTCTGCCGTTCCGTCGTCTTTTTGAGTATTGTTCATATTCTAAGGAAAACAATACATTTCAATTCAACCTTTTGACAAAAATTGAAATTCGTCATACTTTATTTCAAGACTAGAACTACTTTCCCTAAACAACACTGTTTAAAAAGTTTGCAGATTTAGAGAAGGGATTCGCATTCCCGGTGGCATCACTACATACTATATAATTTATCTAAACTTTAATTAAACCATAGTATACAAAATAATAACATCTTTTGAAATTCTACTGTGATATTAAAAGTATTGTGAACAATATAACACCTGGTGCGTTTAAGCAAAATATTAGTTTAAAAGCTATTATATAACATATTTTCCAGACCTGGGGCGAACATATGCTAGGTGTGATGGCATGGCTGATACCACTGTTTGTCGTTCTGTCCTGCATAGGATCAGGCAATAGCATTCTTTTCGCATCTGGAAGGTAATTAAAGCAATACGCACTTTAGCTTGTTCTCTTGTTGCTCTGGCTTCTGCCAAGTTTTTGAGTACTTGCATTGTGGCTTTCAATGATTTCGTTGTTTTATATTCATATATACTTGATCGTCTTTGTGTTATACTTATATTGCCTATTAATGCTGCCTTGTTTGTTAGAGATTATAGCCTGGCGGGAATTTCTTTATTTACACTGTCCCGTTTTATTGGGATGACAAAGGGGTATACGTCTCACACCACAATTAATTTTCCATAGGGTCCCATTGTAATGTTTTTGTTCGTGGCATAGAGATACAAATGTACAACATGTATTTATGCTTAAATTCTTTATTGATCAAATACCTGCAATTTAAAACACAATTAAAATATATTTACCATGTTGAAATTTTTTAACTTTCATGGTCTAAATTTTGATAGGTGTCACACCTATCAACATTTAAACAAAAATACAACCCCGTGGTGATTAGACCCATGATGTGTAAAATGAGGCAGAATTAGCTAGATATCTTTCTGTGATCTCTTCCTAAAATTCTGTGGATTTAGAACCTAGTAAAGATAAATCAATGTATCCTGTAAAATGTAAAAAAGCGGACTTGTTTTTTGTATGAGTATTCAAGGGAGATAATAGTGTTGTGAGTCATATAGGTTTGGTGCACCCTAGAACTGGATTTAACCCCCCAGAAGCATTTTCTGCCACTGACTGTTCCAAGGTGATGTCCTATCACCAACCTCATGCCTAGCTTCTCATTACTATTGTACTTGTTATTTGTTTGAATGCGTGTTTTTTGGTTGCCTGTGTTCTGTGAAAGCTACATTTCCTGTTCTGCTTTTAATGATGTAAACTAAACTGTTCATAATCAACAGTACTGTTATATACTAGTTAAATAAGTAATCGACATAAGTCTTTAATAACATAACAATGTACTCTGTTTTCAGATTGTGTTTTGCTGCAGCTCGTGACGAACACTTTCCTAAAGTTCTGTCGTACATACAAGTGAAGAGGCTGACTCCAATGTTGTCTATCATCTTCACTGTAAGTTGGTAGTGTTTTCAAAAGTGATGTTCTGTACTTTTCGTTATTTCCCTATGTACTCCACTACCCTTATACGGGGTTACTGTGCAAGTTAGTGAGAATAAAATTGTAAGTATACAGGTTAGACGTATATCAGATGCAAGGAAATGATCTTTGCATTAAGTGTTGACTTGGCATTTTCTAGAATTTACTTCAAATAATAGTTGCTTAAATTTGGAATAAACTTGCAATAAGTTTATTTTAAATTTACTGCACTTAAATTTTAATTGCATTTTACATATCGAATACCAGTGTTTGCAAGCAAACTTAATTTTCAAGTAAATCCCAAATTTCAAGCAGTGTGTGATAGACAGGGCAGTTTGAGAATGAAATCGATAAAAATGTGATAGTGTTGAAAGGAGTGGGTGGTAAAAGCAGGATAAAACAACAACAACAACAACAACAACAATAACTAAACTAGAAATGTGTTCAATTTCAATAATATGACTATCACGGAGACACCATCAGAAGAAATACAGAATTGTCTTAGATTGTTCTCATTATTGAGACATTAGCTGACGCTGAAAATATATCATTGCAATATTTGCAATTCGAACCCAGAACTCCTTGCATGCGATGCGCGAGCACTCTGCGTTATTCAATGGCGAAATGAAGTCGTCATACATATATAGAGTATCTTAAACGAGTTCCCATTTCATATAAGATTTATGAAATGAGTTATGAATTATTTTAATTTTAACAAGCCTTTTGGCGAGTTAAAATTAAAAATAATTCATAACGAGTTTCATAAATCTTATATATGGAATGGGAACGAGTTTAAGATCATTTTTATCACATAACATTGCAATCAAATTAGTAAAAAATAATTCAGATGTACATAGAACCGCCACGACGTCAGACACACTTTAGCGCCAAAACGTCATAAAATATGTGACGTCGTAACGTCGCGCAACACACATAACGTTGCGTATAAAAGAGTTCGTGTTTTACCTCTTTACAAAAAAGCAGTTTATGCCAACTTTTTAACAAACCAACAACAATGTTTTGTATAACGTGCATTGTTTTTATAAGCTGTCACAAATAATAAGTTTATGACTCAGATCTGGGTGAATTTATAATAAATAAAATAGTTTCAGTTAATAAACTTGCGTAGTGTTACAAGTTTAACTCAACCAATCAAAATCGTTCCAGGTTGTGTTACACGTGTGTCATATCGCTGAATATAGTATGTGATTTTGTCTGTGTAACATACGTTACACATCAGTTGTGTCGATTAACAAAGCTTTTATAAAAAAAACTAAGCGAAAAATACATATTATTTTGGTTCTCTTATGGTGTGTGACTCCAACAATAGACCAGTGTGGATATAATAATAAACATAATACAACGATCATATTTTTGTAAATCATTATAAATCAATCTGCGATTTAATCAGCATATTATGTAACGTATGTTACAATGATACTTGTGAGGGTTTCGTGTATACTGGATTATATGAGATCGACAAACACTATATTTATACATTTTCATTTCTTGACGTAAGAAACAAAGAAAGTGCTCATATAAGCATATCTAAACATATTTACACCACATCATTCCTCCCACCAAATAAATAAGACAAATACTTGGCAATCCTGTATAGTTATAGAGTCCGCATGCATATTTAACATTATTTAAAATGTAGAAATTAAACCAGCCTATCACGTATGTTACATTTTAGTTATGTTGATGCATCATTTTAAGAATCACACATAGAACAGGTCAACTACTGGTATCTATGATTAGGGTAGCAATACAGATTTTAACACGCCATTATCTTCTGAATAATAATGGAACATAGCAAGAGGGACAGTCACGTATGTTACATCCGGATGCCTTGAGTTTTGTTTTTATCCTGTTAGCCTATTTGATCAAAAATGTTCAGCTGAGCTAACTTTAAGTTCAAATGGGGGCGTCCGTGGCCGAGTGGTTAACGTCTCTGACTTGAAATCACTTGCCCCTCACCGCTGTAGGTTCGATCCCTCAGGGGCCTAGGAATCTTTATGTGAGAAAGGTATCCAGCTGGCTTGCGGAACGTCGGTGGTTCTACCCAGGTGCCCGCCCATGCACGAAAATTGTCCGGAGGGGCACCTGGGGTCTTCCTCCACCAATGGAAGCTGGAAAGTCGCCATATGACCTTAGCTGTTGGTGCGACTATAAAATCCAATTCAATTCAATTCAATTTAAGTTCAAATGATAATAGTGTACATGGGTCCTCATGACCATATTCGGCAATGTATTTGTTTCATTAAAGCTACATACTCTCAAGTTATGGTTCACTTTGGCGACATCTTTGAAGACAATTGTATAAACATATTCTAAGACGTTTTACTTGTAGGTTTAACAACAATATATGATTTATAGGAATTATCTATTTAATTTTCTTATCAAATGTCAACTTTGTTAGTAGGCGACAGTAACACATGTTTCATTTTAAGGTGCTTGACTCATCATAACAAAGACAAATGATATATTTTGCAAATGTACACTGACCATGATTGTTACTATTACTAGTAACAAGTATAACTACGGCGACAACGATGCACGGTTTTATTGAGAAACAACGATTACTGTCTCACAATTATACCAAATGAAAAATGATATGGCGAATCAGTGTTGGGTCAAAATGTGAAATTGGAAACGTTTATAAACGGAAATCTGTCTTGTTCTTTCTGCCGTTATTCGGGTCCACAGCACAATGGAAATAAGGAATATGTATTTACCCTGGAAAGCAATTTTTTCTCAGCTGAATGTTTTGAATATATAATATTATTTAAAATGACTACACATTTACAATACTTAAGATTTATTTTGCAAAAATGCCTTACAATGAAGGTCCATGTAAAGGTCAGGCGAATTACTCAAACATGATTTTATTTAATTACATTATGCAGCAGGTTAAAGCTGCAGTCCGTAATCTGACAGACAATCGTAATGTTGCCTTTTCTTTTTTTAAAGAATATAACCCGCCAGGAATTTCTTAATGTACACTGTCCCGTTTTATAGGGATGACAATAGGATAAGAGTGAGATTTGGTGTACACTAGAAGCTCTTTTAACACCCCGTTCTACAATACCGTAGGTAGCTCTATTTTCAACGCCTTTACGTTTGTACTGTCACATGCCTTGTTTCTTATTGACATTGTAATTGTATTTGTTTCAATACGAGTTTTGGTTGACTGTGTTCTGTGAAAGCTACATTTCCTGTTCAAATTGTATATCTACACCTACAGTGTGTATTATTATTCACTACAGACATTAATTGCAATATGCACGGTGATACCCGGAGACCTTAGTACCCTTATAGACTTCTATAGCTTCTCCATCTGGATCTTCTATGGGCTAACAGTTACAGCTCTTCTGGTTCTCCGATGGACTCAGCCAAAACTACATCGACCATACAAAGTAAGTAATGCTTAGTGTTAACTGATTATAAAATGAGATATTCATCATAAAATTATTTTTGATGCTAGACTCTTTCGATAGATATTCATCATACAATTATTTTTGAAGCTTGCCTTTTTCGATAAAGTTATCAGTAATGTGTTATTTTCGGCAAAAACTCATTTCAGTTAGATTTGATGTTTGACATCATTTCATGAAACATTAGTACAAAGGAGAAGACATGTTTCGTCAGGTTTTGGGTTATAATACTTTCCCAGGCGATAGCAATGTTCCCAGTTTGTCTAGGCAATTTCGGATCCGTCAATTTGTCCGATAATATAACCTCTTGTTGTTTTTATGGCAAAAAAAGAAATCCTTCAATTTAACAGTGACATGTTAAAAAAGTTTAATCATTCAATAAATTTCACATTGCTACTTTTAATTAAAATAAATGTCATTTGATATATTACATGTATATAAATATGTATAATTCACTCACTGGACTATTGGAGTCTTTGAAATAAATGTAAAGTTTTACATTTAAACTGCACCAATGTCATTTTGCAGTTTATCAACGCCGACTGAATAATCTACTTATTTATCAATAAACTTCAGACTTGGTCTGATGAGAATTGTTTTAAATTTTCTAAATCTAAAACTAATTGTGTTTGCATTTTTTGTTACTTTTGCCTTCGCGTTTGTCTGTTTGCGAGTTTGTTTTTGTGTTTTGTGGTAGACTGTCGTCATTGAATGCTACTTTCCCTGTCCGATTTTTATATCTTTCTTTTTCTTACAACAACTAAACACTTTATAATATTAGTGTTATACTTACTATTTGTGATTCTTGAAATATTATAATCTATGCATGTCTTTTTTTTCTGTTTGTATAATCTTTTTTATTTTATTTTTTTTATATCTTTTTTATTAGGTACCACTGATCATCCCCATCGTTGTGTTGATATTTTCGGTGTATCTCACCGTGATACCCGTCATCCTGACCGGCAGTGTTACGTTCCTTTATTCCATCATGTTTATGCTGTCAGGACTGTTTATTTACTTTCCATTCATCTTCTTTAAAATAAAGCTTCCGTATATAAGTAAGTATAATTGTTTTCAGTTTATAATCATTCCCTCAGTCGTTTCGACAGAAAAAAAGCATATTTGCATAGATATTTTGCTATTGTTTTAAAGGTACATTGAGGTGTCAAGTATAGGGAGTCAAAAAAGAAGGTGTGCGCTCATAGCACTTTCATTATCAGCCTCATTTCGAATATTAATTTGCTTTATGTTTTAGAAGAAGTTAAAGGTTTGACATTCACGATAAATTCCAGAAAACCATCAATAAACAAAATGACTGTAATCTTGTATTTTCCCATTCAACTCCATGCATTTTGCAATTATGGTTTTGCTATCTTTTGTCTTCGAGAAATTCAAACTCTGGTAGTGAAGGAACTTTTCATACAAAGGTATCACTACTATATAATATTAATTATTAGAATAGTTATAAGAAAATTGTGTTGGTATATAATTATTTACTGATTGTATTGCACCAATACTATATTTAAGCTTTTGGTAGAATAACGAAGGAAAATCCAACTGAATTATGTTTTAAAATTTTAATATGTGCAAGCTTGTTTAAAGTTACAATGTTAGTATATTAATAAATCGTCCGTGCATATATAACATCTGATAAAATAATCACGATTACCCTGTGTGTATTCAACAATGTATAATAAACATGCCAGGTATGCATATTAAACCTAAAACACTAGTATTTGTGAATTGAATTGAACTGAATTGGGTTTTAAGGCGCACCAACACATGAAAGGTTATATGGCGCCTAACAGGCATGAACATGCCAGGCTCAACCTCCATGTACATCGAGATGAAATATGGAAAATGGGCCTAGAACCTTCTCAGCCTGAACTGCAGAGTTGCTGCAAATTCTATCGTAGAAACTCTATTTACGCTGGAGCCACGTTTATTGTTTTTCTGCCACTGCTCTTTTGATGTGAGCGAGATGGCACCTGATACAATGCAGGGATCATGATGAAGACCTTTAATGAACATGAACAAAACATGATAAAATGAACATGAATCTGGGGGGGATTCTACCCCTCTACCTACCCCTCCAAAGGGATCTGCGGTGGCCCTATTCTTCGCCCCGGGAACCACACGGGGCCTAGTATTTGTGTCGTTTCTCTAGTAATGTTTGCATCGTTTGTATCATTGTCACATCTTTTTTTCAGACTATATATACGATGTACTCCAGATACTGTTCCAAGTGGTTGCACCGGAAAAAGAAGATTGAAGTACATATACATCATAACGAATACTAGTGACATAACAACATGTGTTGATGAAGACAATATTTCTCGTATTACATTATTAAGAATAAATAACACGTACTTTTAAGTTGACATCAGCAAACTAATTCAAAATAAATGCTGAATTGTTGAATTCTTTTATTCGTTATGCGGCGTGTTGTTTTTCTCTCATTCATTTCCGCACACCCTGAAAAGACAACACGCCTAAAATCTAATAAAAGAATACCCTAGTTTTAGTTTAAACATATTTTATTTATCATTGTGATTACAGCATGGAATCTGTACACAATAGCAGAACAAGATTAGAACGCAAGTAAAATACTTATGATGTTCTTCTCCTATGTATTGAATTAATTCTAAACAGTTGATGGCATAATAAACAGTAGTTAGTCGATACGTTTACGATAGTATGAAAAAAGCAAAAGCTATGTTGACGTACTGATACTAGAATAATGCTTAGCAAACATGATAAGATGAAGTAGCACTTAAATATAATAGAAAATGAAATAAACAGAACAAACAAAAGGAACACAATGAACAAAACAGAACTTGAGAATTCATCATTCAAATATGCAAAATGAATGACATATAAAACAAGAGGCCCAAGAGGGCCTGTGGACGCTCTACTTGCTAACATGGCTCTTATAACATTAATGAAGCGTTAAGAGGCAAAATACAACATTTTTAACTAAATCAAGGAACATAACTCCGCTGTTACTAGTCCGAACTGGCTGGTTTTCGAAATTTACCGAGCTTTCATTGATATTAACAATCTGGTAAGTTTTGGTAAAGATCAGATGAAAAATAAAGGCCCTATCGTATTGAGGCAAAATATAGTATTTTTAACTAAATCAAGGGCCATACTTCCGCTGTTACTTGTCCGATATAGCTGGGTTTTAAACTTGTCCGAGCTTTTATCGATATTAACAATCTGTTAAAGTTTGGTAAAGATACGATGAAAAGTGAAGGCCCTATCGTCTTAACGAGGCAACATATAGCATTTTTAACTAATTCAAGGGCCATAACTTCGCTGTTACTAGTCAGATCTGGCTGGTTTTTGAACTTGTTCGAGCTTTCATTGACATTAGCAATCTGGTAAAGTTTGGTAAAGATCAAAAGAAAAATGAAGACCATATCGTCTTAACGACACACAAGTTAAAGACGGACTGACAACGGACCACGGACGGACGACGGACAACTCGCCATCACATAAGGGCCAGTAGAGCTAAACAAACTATATTTGGAAATTATACATCTTAAGTGAAGAATATAAATGTAAATGGGAGTTTGGGGACGACACAAGGAAGTAGGGGGGTAAAGGTGTACTGTTTAAAGAATTCAACAAAGGATGGAACCGATCTACAAGATAAAACGTTTTGAGTTTTTAATATAATTATGAACTGCGTCAAAAATACGAATGTTTGCATCGTATGCTACATTTTGATCTCCAAAGAGCAGTGTTTTCAATGTTATATTTGGTAAACGTGGTAATGAAATCATGAGATCTTATATCGTTGTACCTTAGTTTTGAAATTGAATTGACGTGCTGTTCAAGGCTCATCAACAAATTGTTTAGGTTATTTTGAATTTATACTTACTATACTCCTCAAAATAAGTTAAGGACCATCCCTACCTTTTTCAATAAGATTAACGTTTGCATCATCGCACAAGTTTAAATACGCATTGCATTCCAAAAAAGTGTTCCGTGTTTCTGTATTCTTTCGGAACATTTTTCACACAAAAAATAAAATTTAAAAATTCAGATTTTGCAATTTAAATAAAATTATTTTCGCATTATTTGCATGACCATTGATTCCTTAGCAAACATCTGTCACCGTTTTCTTTAGAATAACTCTACAGATAAGCGTGCAGTGCCAAATATGCAGCTAGGTCTTGCAAATTTACTTCATTTTGGATTGGATAAAAATATCAGCGTTTTTCAAAAGTGTTGGGTGTATGCATTTAAACTGTCAAAGGTTAATCAGTTTCGGGGGAAATTAAAATTTCGCGTCCATAGTTCCATTGGTAGCGATTAAACGTAATGAATACATTGATACAACATTTTAACACTTTTAGTATTGTTGTTTTGGGGAAAATTAATGATTTTTAGAAATTATCAAAAATCTCGGACTCTTTAATTAACAGAACAATCCATATAATCATTTTGTTCTGTCATCTAATGCGGAAGATCTCACAATGTCCATTTTAATGCAACATTGCTTACACATTCTGTGTAACCGTTTCAAAATGGTATGTTGTCAATTTCACTTGTAAGCATATGGAGAAATATTCTTGCGGTCCTTAACTTATTTTAAAGATTATATTAAATAATAGTAATGTACACGGAATTGTTTATATACATATAATCTATCTTATTATATACTTTCCAGTGAAATAGTGGATTTTATGATTAAAATAGAACCTTATATTTTCATTGTTTATATTTCACATGCGAAAATATATAGAGAATAATCGACAGTCTCAGTGTGTTACGAAAAATATGTCATGAGAACACATTGCAATTCGGTTAAAAAACGAACTCGAAAACTAGATTTTTAACCGAATTACAATGCACTCGAGTGACATTTTTTTTGTATTACCCCGAAACTGTTGATTATTCTATTTATTATATACCTATCTGTGATTTTTTAAGGATATTTAATTGAAAATACTCTCCCTCTGTCCCCCTCGGGCCCTCCACGCAAGGTGCCCTCGTGTTTGAATACATTTGGCAGATTTTGAAATGAGTCGTTAAAATTTGCTGGTTGAAATCAATTACAATATACAGTAGCCTACCATTGATTAAATACAAAAATGGTAAAAAGGTAGTCCGGCAAGGTGGTATCATCACACCAGTGACGATAAATAAAAATGATATCGTCACTCGTGTGACGATTTCACTTTGGTCTGATAATAAAAATATGTCACTGAGAAATTTTCATAAATCACTAATAGGTGTGTATATAATAAAACATATTTTCACTCAAAATGACGTCATGCAACTGTTGACGATGGTAACGTTGTTGACTTTTTTGACGTCATTATTTTGGCGCATTATATTTTTGCTGCATACATTTGCAGGTTGTGAGTATATAAAAATAGAATATTTCTTGGTTTGTCGTGAATATAGGATTTATATTCATCTCGAAGTGAGAAAACTCAAATATTTTCACTCGTGCTAATGCACTCGTGAAAATATGTTTTCTCACTTCTCGATGAAAATAAATCCTATATTCACTCAAAACAAACACATATTCTCTATTTATTAACTTTGGAAGACGTATCCATATAATGTAAATGGTATATAAAGGTACGTTATGTTGAATGGTATACAAAGTTACGTTATGTTGAATGGTATGCAAAGTTACGTTATGTTGAATGGTATACAAAGGTACGTTATGTTGTATTTGTCTTACAAAACACATCTGAGATTATAACGATTTTAACCTTTTTCTTTTTTTAGAAAAGATCAGTTGATCCACTTGGTCCCCGAAAATTTTCGGGGGAGCATATAGTCGCTGCTGTGTCCGTCTGTCCTTCCTTCCAACCCACTTTTTTCTCGAGTATAATTTCAAAACTATGATGGGACTACAATGAAACTTCACACACTGATAGAAGGAAATGAGTGCAAAAACCGCCACTCTGTCTTCGTTCAAATAATCAAAAGAGTTATTGCCCTTTGTAATTTTATACTTAGAATTTTTGTTCGGAGCATAACTTCAAAACCCGTGATGAGATTACAATGAAACTTCACACACTGATAGAAGCAAATAAGAGGAAGTGCAGAGTGCAAGAAACATGACTCTGTCTTCATTCAAATTCTCGTAATTGCCCTTTTAAATTTTATACCTAGAATTCTTTTTCGGAGCATAACTTAAAAACCACTTAAGAGACTACATTGAAACTTCACACAACGATAACGGACTACAAAAAGAACTGCAGAGTGCAAGAACCATAACTCCGTCTTCATTCACATTAGAGTTATTGTCCTTTGTAATTTTATACTTATAATTCTTGTTTGGAGAATAACTTCAAAACCACATACGGGACTGCAATGAAATTTCTAACAGTGATACAGGGCAATGAGAGGTAGTGCAGAGTGCAAAAATATACCTCTCTCTTCATTCGGATTAGAGTTATTGTCCATTGTAATTTTGTACTTGTAATTTTTGTCTAGAACATAAGTCAAAAAATACTAACTGTACTGCAAATTGAATACTACTTGGTGATACAAGGCCATATGATAAGTTGATGATACATTTCGGGGAGCATTCGTCGGTTCTACCGATTTTCTGGTTTACATTGGATTTATAGACATATCATTGTGTATTTGGCTACCTAACTATCTTCTCTCATGAGTATACCCCAAAACTGTGTTATTGTAGTTTACATATATGTACTTTTACAGGTACGCATTTAATATTAGAGATAGTTTTGCTTGTTTTGGACGATATTTCTAAATATTTCTTACATTTGTAAACCCCCGGGATCCAATGTTTGTATATAGAAATATAAAATAATCTCAAAAACATATTTTCTCCCAGGAACCAGTGTACATATTGTAAGTTTTTATTTGAAAAGATCATCATATCCTAGGATATCATGTTTGTTCAAAATAAATCCATCTACTAAAAGTGGAATCCCATGTTTATGTATAGACTAGTGAAATATCGGAAAATATTAAGAAACCATTTATCAAAAGGGCCACTGTTCATATTTTGATTGCTTCTTTTAACATAGGGATTTAAAATTTGTATTGAGATATTGTTTATGAGTAACTCTAAATGAGCGAATTAAGAACCATTGTATGTATTTGTACCTACATACTATATTTGAGGTATTTGTCATTGCCAGTACCGTACTCTTATATCAATTAATACATATATTTTATATCATGTCTATAGCTTCAGTGTCACAATATCACATAGAGCACTTCAAGACTAAAACAGACATGTTATATTGTTTGCATCCATTAATAAGTAAGCTTCAAGAGCACAATGTTACCTACAATACTACAAGAAACTAAAACAAACATGTTAGACTGTTTATATTTATCAATAGGTACGTTTTATAATATGTCTACAGCTTCAAGAGCACAATTTTACCTAGAGTACTACAAGAAATTGAAACAGACATGTTATACTGTTTATATCCATTAATAAGTACGTTCTATGGCATGTCTACAGTTTCAAGAGCACACTATTACCTAGAGTACTACAAGAAACTAAAACATACATGTTATACTGTTTATATCCATTAATAAGTACGTTTTATTACATGTCTATAGCTTCAAGATTATTAGTATTTGTTAACTAACTATGCAAGGCCATTTTACTAACATTAAACCCCGTGTAGTGTCCGAGCAAAAATAGGGACACTGCTTATCAAAGTAGAGGGGAAATTTCCCCCGAATTCATGTTGTGTCATTTTTTCCATGTTCGTTAAAGGTCTTCATCATCATCCCTGTATAGTTGCAGGTGCTACTTGACTGGTAGCAGAGAACAATGATCGTGGCTCCGGCAAAATATGGAGCGTTTATAACAGAATGTGTAGCGCCTCTGCATTTTTGCAGGTGATACCTTTCTTGGCCCTTTCCGCATAGTTTTATTTCGTTTAATGCAAATGGGGATCGGGTCTGGAAGTGTGTGTGTGTGTGGTGGGGTGTGGTGGGGGTGGGTGTTGTGGGGTCATGGTCATAACACAACAGTAATACTATCAATGAATATTTGTATACTATGGCTATATAATGCTTCCTAATGTTAAAATAAATCAATCTATATTATTAAGAAATTGTTTTGGTTGTGCTTGCCACCATGTTTATCAGTCTGTGTTTAATCCACCTTTGTGTAGACCTATACTGAGTACCGGGTACCAGTCTATTTTGTCCTCCTAAAACATCAGTCTCTACAGAGAGGGGTGGTCCCTTGCATTCACATACAGCCTCTTTCAACGTCTAAGCAAACACCAAGAATCTTGGAAAATGATGAAAACGAAATATTACTTGGTGACACTCATTCTTTTCCGACTCAGCCTCATATAAAAGGTTTACCTGAAACAAATACTAATACGTAATGCGATACGTTAGTGAATAAGCAATTAATTGCTCAAATTATATTGCGATAGAATAAAGTTTATACTTTGGCATAGCACTCCGCTGTTAAAACATTCAAAATGCACACCACCATTACGTTACCCATATGGTTACAGTTTCAGCGTGTGTGCTTATATATCAGCACTTTCCAATGATATTTCTCTAAACAGCTTACTTAAGATTAAATAACTGACCTAAATACACAAAAAAAATCCAAAGTAAGCGGCGTTTCGTTTAATTGTTTACCATTCAATCAGCAGTACCCCGTGTCATTAGAGGCGATGAGTTTTTGATAATTTCGCCAACTTATTATGTGATAGCAGACGATAACAGTGTCATATGCGACCCTGGTAGAGATTCCTAAAACATAAGATATTAGGTAAAATAAGTTGAAAACCGAATACCGAGGGAGGTTGCAGGACTAACTGATCACTTGTTCTACCAGCTGATCACAGGTGTTGTGTGTGAAGTCAGCGTGAATTTCTTAGTTCGGCTAAAGAAAATTGCCAGGTTAACATAGCACTAACCCTGAAGCCGAACTAAGGAATGCACACTATGTCGCCCAGATCCATACGACTATCAGTTGTAGCTATCTTTCAATAAAACATCATTTCGACCACAGAACAGTCTATCGTTCAATAAAACATCATTGCGACCACAGAACAGTCTATCGTTCAATAAAACATCAACAGTCTATCGTTCAATAAAACATCATTTCGAACACAGAACAGTCTATCGTTCAATAAAACATCATTTCGAAAACAGAACAGTCTATCGTTCAATAAAACATCATTTCTACCACAGAACAGTCTATCGTTCAATAAAACATCATTTCGACCACAGAACAGTCTATCGTTCAATAAAACATTATTTCGACCACAGAACAGTCTATCGGTCAATAAAACATCATTTCGACCACAGAACAGTCCATCGTTCAATAAAACATCATTTCGAAAACAGAACAGTCTATCGTTCAATAAAACATCATTTCGACCACAGAACAGTCTATCGGTCAATAAAACATCATTTCGACCACAGAACAGTCTATCGTTCAATAAAACATCATTTCGACCACAGAACAGTCCATCGTTCAATAAAACATCATTTCGACCACAGAACAGGAATGTGAGCCTTAATGCATCATATGAATTAATACAAATGGTTATAAAATAAACACTGTAGAAAGCCGAGTCGTCGAGTTTTTCAGACGAAACTATTGCATTAACAATTAATAAATGGGATGGATCCTGAGGATTAGTAGATGCACAATAAATTAGAAACGGAAATACATGGCAGTGGCACCAATATTTCAGATCACTAATAGGCCTTTTAACCAAAATGAAACAATGCCGACATACGCATGTTTTACATAGTGATTGCATAGTGATTTCAAAAATGGAACGACCAACGCATGTTCTGAAATATTAAATGCACAATAAGCAATTGTTTGCTTCGAATGTTGTATTTTCCTTTAAAAACCGCCGTCCAACACCATTGATCGCCACAATTGAGTGATTGAGCTTGAAATGTGCACGTTGTTTCTTTAGTTAGTAAACGCACACACACACTCGCACGCACGCGCGCGCACGCACGCACGCACACACACACACACACAATGAGAGACAGCGTTCATCTCGTATGCGGGATGTCGTGGGTTTAATCACCGGCTGGGTCATACAAAGCCTTCATAAAAATAGTACTACTTTCACGGTCAGCATATACAAGTAGTACTAGGACTGGTCGACCCGGTCTCATTGTAATGTAACTGGAGAATATGGGCGGCCATTACCGCCAAAAGTATGTTTTTAATAAATCATTCAGTCAAAGATGAACTAATTCACCGGTATTATATTTAATTTAAAGTAACTTTAATTGATTCACTACCTTTTTTTGAAACCATCTAATCAAACTTAAAACAATCCGATGCTTTGTGAAATAATCCGGAGTGATTTTTCAAACTATCTAATCGAACTTGAAACGATTCAATGCAATGCTTAACAGTTCAATCGAAGATATGAATCAGAACGCAAGAGTATGTGAACCAATTTAAAGTGAATTTACCGATACGTGAAACAATCTACAGGAAACTGAATTAATGCAAGACCAAAGCACTCAGTTCAATGATAAGTTAAACGAATCGGTGCATATTCGAACCATTCACTCGAAGTCAATTTAGTACGGTGATATTCGTTTATACCTTATTGAAAAGAATTTAAACATATGCTAAATGAATTAAGTTTGCATAAACAGTTCTAGAATACCGTTTTAACAACTGATCCATGATGAACAGACAAATGGCCGATACTGAACAGAATTAATACGATGTAAAGTGAATTAATTCGGTGCTTTTCCAAACAGTTGTGCGAGGGCGCCACTTGCACATACATAAGCTAGAAAAGTTACTTCCCTTGATAAGCAAGTGTCCTGTTAGTGTCGGCCTGGGGTAGTGCAACGCAGGAATTGTCGGCCTGGGGTAGTGCAACACATGAAGTGTCGGCCTGGGTGGCGTCAATAAATAATTATAATTTCTTTTTGTAAAAAAAAAGGCATTTTCACTAATTTAAAGTGGTATTTTTGGTTTATATCACATTGTTGATCTATTTGTTACATTTTTCAATGAATGACAACATGGCATTTAAATTTTAATTCACACACAACTCAATGCAACAATCAATGGGCGTGTTACACCTATAGCACTTTCCGGAAAGTGTTGTTATCTGCCCCTGATTTTTCGCTCTTTAGCTCAAGAAGTTACACGGGAATGACAAGAATTTACTTCCGGGTAGTATCCTAGGAACAAACGGTAAACAAACAAGGGAAAATCGATATTTCGCGCTCATAGATTTATTGTTTTAAACGATGCCGTCAAGCCAAAGATACTGTTGTGTATGTAAAAATCATGGACAAAAGATTATTGACGGGAAAAAAGTGTCCATGCATCGTTTTCCAGCCAATAGTTTAGTGAGAAAGGTCTGGATACAACGTTGCAAGAATACGAGGCCCAACTTTGTATTCGTCAACGCCGATCAGACGAGGCTTTGTTCCCACCATTTTGTAGGAAAATCGGGACCTACCAAAGAACACCCACTCCCTAGCATGTTTCCAAGACCAGGTGGCTTTGAAAAAGTTTACAAAATCTCCGTAAGTCATAACACTTGTCTGCCTAAACTGAGAATATAACTCGCAAAATAGTTCTGTATAGGGTTAGGGTATATAGTTCTTACTTATTTACAAACATTATGGAGGAAACCAGCATTAGGTGGGAAAATGCTGCTGAAATGTATCAAACAGAACCACCCAAGCCATTGGTAAATGATAGTTGAAAACTAATTATAATTATATGTGTACGTTTATATTGGAATGGAGTTAATGCAATTGGAGTTAAATTATGTCCCAAGTGCTAGGAAATGTACAGCGGGATCTGTGAATTGTCATTTTCTCTCAGATTCTTACTTAACTGGCATTTTTCCTTTTGGAATGATACTTTATCTTAAAAAAAAACACTTTTCACTCTTTTAAAACCGGTTTTGATTAAATTTTTTATGCTATTTTTCGCCGCGTTAAGCCGTAATTTGGAGTTTCAGATTGTTTAAGTCTTTAAATGATGGCCTGGAAAACATTTCCCACTAAACCTAGGCTTGTTTGGTATCAACATGTAGATATGTGTATTTGCCATCAAAATTTAGCATACTATTTTTAAAATCCTGTTTTTATAGGTATGACACCACAAAATCCTTCCCCTTACCCCTAAAATTGGGTTTACTGAGATAATGTCAGAGAGAACTGTAGGCAAAGTATGCTGCCCAATCATTAACACTTGGCTTTAAAGCACAAAGCTAGTACCAGACTTGCATTTAGGAGTATTTGGGATGCCTATATATTCATGTAGTGTTACCAAATTAAGGTATGATGCCACCAAAAGTGACAAATTGCCTTGAAAATTGGATTCTGGCATGAAAAATCAGCACATTTTGCATTTAAAGAGCAGTTTTGGTAGTTAAACCTCTTTATTTCTTCATGTTTATTGACTATATGAAGCAATCAAGTATAGGTATGCCCAATGTCATTTTATAAAACAGTTAAGGTAGGTTAAAACTGAAAAAAGTACGCTGATTTTTGTCGCTGTCGACCGCTCCGTTCTTTTTTGAAACGCGTATATCTTGATCTATTCTTAGTCGATTCGCGAAAACTTTTCTTTCTTTAATGCGTTATAGTCTTATCATTGTCAGAGTAGCTGCTTTGAAAATTCACTCATAGTTAAGTATTCTTATAGGTGAAGCACACCCATTGCAACACAGGAAGTGTCGGCCTGGGGCAGTCGCATAATGGCGTCAATAAATAATTCTCATTTCTTTTTGTAAAAAAAGGCATTTTCACTAATTTAAGGTGCTATTTTTGGTTTATATCACATTGTTGATCTATTTGTTACATTTTTCAAGCATTGTCATGTTAAAATTGTGAGTTTTTAATTTATTTTGCTTATATGGAAATGAGTGTATGAATACAATATTATGGCATCTCAGTGTTTATGTTTTCAAAGGGAGCATTCATTCATGAGACAAGTTCTTTCTTAGAAGATACATGACCCCCATTTTTAATTTGGGTCTAGATATGAATGACAACATGGCATTTAAATTTTAATTCACACACAACTCAATGCAACAATCAATGGGCGTGTTACACCTGTCAGGGCTATCTTACAATCGCATCTTGCCATCGACCGATGGTAAGATGCGCGATGGTCGATGGTAAGTTGCGATGGTAAGATGCGCTGGTCGATGGTAAGATGCGATGGTCGATGGTAACTTGCGATGGTAAGATGCGATGGTCGATGGTAAGATGCGATGGTAAGATGCCGAACCATCGACCATCACATCTTACCATCGACCATCTCATCAATCGTAATGTAAATTAGGTCTCTTTTTCGTTCTCTCTCTCTCTCTCTCTCTCTCTCTCTCTCTCTCTCTCTCAGGTTTGTCAGTGAGACGATTTTATTAAATATTAAATTGATAAATATGTTAAGGCGAGTGTAACGAAAACTATTTAACCATGTTGGGTGGTTGGGTGGCTTGGTTTGGGTGAACAAAACCTGCTTTGCTCAATTCTAATTAATGTTATATGAGCGTTCAACTTAGGCCTTGCAAACAATTATGTGTGTTTAGGATAACCCGGCCCTACCTATTTTTTTTGGGTGAAACCTATAGCAATTTGTTTCCAATTTATCAGAAAAATATAAAAAGCAAAGCTGTTTTGGGTAAAATAAATCCATACCTGCCCTACCTACTTTTCTGGCATGTTACCCTAAACACACACTTTTTTGTTTGGCCTTATTACGGAATTATAGCTCACATATGGACGCGTGCAATCTATCAGACTTCAAACTTCAGAATTTGGGAATTCAAAATTCGGAATTCAGAAGTACAACAAATGTGGCATTGTCATCTTTCTGTGACTGGGTTTGAGTAGGTTCCAGTGGGGACAGGAAGAGTGGTAGGTCTCGCGCCTATATAAATCATCGAAAAAATACTCACCAACCTCCAATTTGCGGACATCCTTGTTAAAATCTGGATCTATATGTGGATTGACTAGATAAATTCCAGACCATCCCTGTCCCACCATGCTCTTAATGTTTCTTTAGGCCCTCAGACAACTAGTAAAATATAAGGATGATTGACCTTAAAAAGTGAGGCACTGCATGTTTTATGCATAGTTATATTCAATTAGTGTCATTTAAAAAGTTGATTGTGAAATGTGTCCGCTTTCCTTTATAATATTACGTTTCATGTGTTCTTGCAATGAATGCACTCCGCACTCGCCCACAAAAACTTGTTTGCAATATTCGGGAATGGAAAACTTGGTCAAGTTCGATACCAAGAGTGGCCGTAGCACGTGTGTCATAAGTCGATGATCGATGGTAAGATGCGATGGTCGACGGTAAGATGCGATGGTAAAATGCGATGGTCGATGGTCCATCGCATCTTATCATCGACCATCGCATCTTACCATCGCATCTTACCACCGCATCTTACCATCGACCATTTCATCTTAACATCACATCTTGCCCTAACAAGACTGTATGGAATGCTTATCAAGGAAAGTTACTTTTCTAGCTTATGTATACTGAAAGGAAAAAGAAACGCGACACGGGAATTTCCGCTATATATTGTATGTACAATATGCTGCTGTTACATGGCTACGTAAGATCTTTCCTTTCGGAAAAAATACTAAAACAACACGTAACACAGCAAATAGTATTCCTGCAAAGTTTCATTATTGACAGAATACACGTTTGGCGCAAACTTAGGATGCAATATTTAGCAAACTCTTTACATTATTTAAAAACATTTCTGAACTGGCTAAATTTTTGAAAGAGGAACTTCAACATTTATGAATTTCTTGTTTCAACGTGTACTGTGATTAAAACGTCTACCACATCACAGTTGTGTCCTTTCTCTGACTAACTGGAGCCTTTTTTTTTACAAAACATCTTGGGATTTCCTTGGAATATATTTGGAATTATACAATATATAGCGGAAATTCCCGTGTCGCGTTTCTTTTTTCTTTCAGTATATGTGCAAGTGGCGCCCTCGCACAACTGTTTGGGAAAGCACCGAATTAATTCACTTTACATCGTATTAATTCTGTTCAGTATAGGCCATCTGTCTGTTCATCATGGATTAGTTGTTAAAACGGTATTCTAGATCTGTTTATGCAAGCTTAATTCATTTAGCATATGTTTAAATTCTTTATAATAAGGTATAATCGAATATCACCGTACTAAATCGATGTCGACTGAATGGTTCGAATATGCACCGATTCGTATAACTTATCATTGAACTGAGTGCTTTGGTCTTGTATTAATTCAGTTTCCTATATATTGTTTCACGTATCGGTAAACTGACTGAGTTACTTTTAAATTGGTTCACATTCGCTTGAGTTGATTTATATTTTTGAATGAACTGTTTAGCATTGCATTGAATCGTTTCAAGTTCGATTAGATGGTTTCAAAAAAAAAAGAGGATCAATTAAAGTTACATTATTGAATTAAATGTAATACCGCTGAATTAATTCATCTTTGACTGGACGATTTATCAAAAATATGCTTTTGGCGGTAATGGCCGCCCATAGGCGTAACATGTCATTTGTCTACGGCGTGGTAGCATAATACAGTTGAGCACCGAGCTCACTGCTACAAGCGGCGTGGTAGCTCTATACAGCTGAGCACCGAACTCACTTCTACAAGCGGCGTGGTAGCTCTATACAGCTGAGCACCGAACTCACTGCTACAAGCGGCGTGGTAGCTCTATCAGGGCCCTCACGCTACTTTGGGGGAAGGGGCCCGCAGCCCTCAGAAGGGGGAATTTTTGTAACTGGGGGGAATTTTTACAACAAATAAAAAACTCTGTTTGATTAACACGTTTCACTTTATTAACATACATTCGTCAACCATCTGGTTCTTTTTCTAATAAAAAAACTCCACTTAATAACCATCAATGGCATGTTTTCATCGGAGATCCACACGTCCTGTGCACGATAAACAGTCTAAAACCAGTCTAATAATAATCAAAACGTCTTTTTCAAACCGGTAAACACGACACCGTGAGCATATCGTCTTGAAAATCGGATTTTTTTATTTTTTATTTTTTTTTAATTTTTTTTTTACGAATTTCGGGGGAAAAATATCAATTTTTGGGGGAAAAAAAGATACTTTTCAGGTGGGGGACTGCCGCCGAATAACGGCGGCAGAAATGACCAAATGAAGGCCCTGTCTATACAGCTGAGCACTGAGCTCACTGCTACAAGCGGCGTGGTAGCACTATACAGTTGAGCACTGAGCTCACTGCTACAAGTAGATATCGTCGTGTTATGCCAGAAAGATTGTTGCTACCTACCTACCTACCTTACCTACCTACCTACCACAAAAGCATATCCAATCCATGATTCAAGGCAATTAAGTGTCCATATATCTTGGTTATATAAACATAGGAATAATCAACGACATAATCCTTTATTTGCCGATATTAAAATAATTTCGAGCCGTCCGAATATTTTTAACTTTCATACCGCATCCAACCCCTTCTCCAAGAAGCTAAAACGGGGTTAGTTGGTGTATGAAATAAAACCTTAATTTCGGCTTATAAAGTTAGCATATTATAAAATTAAAACATTTAATAGGTAATTTTAAACAGGTTATCATTTTTTTCATTTAAAAATGGTTTTAAACTTGTTTTATTGTCAAAATATCCGTTATAAAACTTTGCTAATATAACCTTTCCCATCAAGGCGGGGCCACGTAATACGAAATACTTAAATAAGTGTAGACTTCTCAGATTGACCCGTAACACAAGCCCACCATTTGCAGTCATATCTTTATCCTAGAAGACAAGTCACACTCAAACACTTTTTAAGCAAAATTATATTCATCACATAAAAATTCATTTGTGAAAACAGAATACCCCTCAGAAGATGTGACGCCTACGATCTGGTCCCCTGATGAACACAACTGTGTGAAATAAACACAAAATGCATACACAATTCCTCTTTTAACATGTTTTAACGAATATAAATTGGAGTAATATGTATGATTTTTTGTAATTTTCTGAAATACTTTTGTTTGTTCATTTAGCTATTGATTTTTGGTCGAAATATGAGTTATATTATAAATATAATAGTATTTCTGGTACCGTATTTTATTTCTCTCTTACGTATGTGTTTGCATGCGTGCGCGTGTGTGTTTGTATGTTTGCTCGCGATGGATACAAGAGTTTGCGTGCGTGGTTGGCATGTGCGTGCACGGCATTGATACAATATAATTATATTCTGCATTTTGCATGAACTGCCATTGACAACTGTTAAGATAATTATGTATTTATTACATGTATAGTACTCATAGGCCAGTTGGTCTTATGTATGAATAAAGTATCTATCTATCTACAAAACATAACTGTTTAGTCCGATTTTCATATACCATAGTCCATAATTCATTAAAATGGAATTCAGTGGTTATTCATTCTGTCGATTTTGCATAAAGGTCTATCTTGCCATGTATGTATGTTTGGGTGTAACATATTACCAGTTATGACCACACCTGCATTATTGAAGTTTCAAGTTGCATACTTTCAATGTTTGTCGAATTCTATTATTCGCAGACATCCATTGGACAAAAATGGACAAATTCCAGAATGTCCATTAATCAAACTTTTAGTGAAAAGAGTATGAAACGAGAAATTTGGAAATCACCGAACACGATAAACACATATTGCATTCACGGTTTGCCTGAAACTGATCATGAACGGTATTGAAAAATGCTTGCAACCGTTCACGCACTCTAGCTCCAAGTCGAGCAGAACTCAATATTAACACATCAACAGTACGAATATTTGAGCCATCCCGAAGATGGTATGCATATGACGGTGAACATGAAACCTTCAATGAGGTATGTTCATACCATTCCATCGCCAGCGGCGTATTGTCCCAGTTTCTAACAAAATGCATTGCCCTAAACGAGAAAACATTGGTCGAAATAAACAAAACTGAATTCAATTGGGGAGCAGAGGTTATGAAGCCTGCGTATCACAAGTAACAGTCAAAATACTAAATTAATCAAAGTACATAAAGTATTGAGAATGCAAGGTTTGATAGGAAAAGAGTTTAAGATATAAACATATTCCGAATTGGCTTGTTTAGACGATATTTAGTCAAAACCCGGGTAGAATTTACATGCAGCATCCGAACTGACGTATTTTTATATATTTTCGTATCAGATTTGTCGCGGCCACTTTGGGTTTAAACCGGTTCTAGGGAGCACCAAACCTCACACTTACCCTACTGTCATCCCATTATAATCCGTAGCTTTTCTAACTCAGAATCGACCTTTTTGGGCTCGTAGTAGAAATTATGCAGAAGCGCAGAAGCAGTAGTTGTAATAGTAACTACATCCGTTTCTCCCGTTTATTTCTGTTATAATTATTATATCCGTTAAGTGGTCTTGAAGACATTTCTTTATGTATTTAAAGCTATACGGTTCCACACTAGAATCTACTAGAAATTCTTCCATTTTAAGTAGTAAATCAATGACAGACATTTGTTCCTCGTCATTTTCATCGAGGAACGTGACTGTAAATAGAAAAGCGTCATCGGTGACAGTGGGAGATGGTCTGTTACGTTTGACTGCACCGGAACCAGAAGCTACTTCGGTAAACTGTCGAGACTTTTAATCTTTGGTGATAAAGAAACATAAAAAGATCGGACACGGAAAGTAGCATTTGAGGAGGTCAGTCAAACACAAAACACAGAAAATAAACCACGCAAACAGACAAACAAGAAGGCAAAAGTAATAATAAATACAAACGACATCACAAACACAAAAGGGTGACAATAGGGCTACCGCCTTGGAACGGTCAGTGGCAAAGTAGGCCACTTTGGGTTTTAAACCGGTTCTAGGGAGCACCAAACCTCACACTTACCCTACTGTCATCCCATTAAAACAGGACAATGTAAATAAAGAAATCCCCGCCATGATCTAATCTCTAACCAACAAGGCAGCATCAATAGGCAATATAAGTAAAACACAAATATAAAAAACAATAGCCTAGAAAGCCACAATGAAGGTACCCACTGACTTGGCAGAAGCCAGAGCAACAAGAGAATAAACCATTAAGGGCACGACAAGAAAGATCATAGACAAATATCAAACGCCACCGTCCAAATGGCATCTGCTGCATGAACAACATATACCGTTTGAATGCGAGAATACAGCTTATTAGACCAAGAGTATTTTCTGTTTTCGTATGCTTCAACTATTCGTTCCTGAAAATCACAGGTTCTTACAGAAAAGATAGATTTGGTCCGAAGTTTGTCACCTCTTCTGGTTTGCCACAAAATAGCAGTCTTCCCTAAATGAAAAATGATCTCTCAAACATAAGCTTGCGTTGCGGATCGTCTTTCCCTGTGGTAGCTTCACATTTTCTCTTGTGCCCTGCTATTGCTTTAGGACTGATATATGTAGCTCTACATGTTTTATGAACATTTTTGCCCAGGCTGTACACATACACTTGTCACCACGAGCTATACTTGCTCTATTTACTACATCCACACCATTTCTTCATTAAAATAACAGTATCTTGTCCAGTGTCAAGGCTGTCCTCGCAAAATTTTCGAAAGTAAAACAGATCTACTATCACAGCTGTACTATCATAAAGAAACTGCAGGAAAACATGAACTTGAAGATATATGACTGTATTCTGTTATGATTAAATAAGTGCTATACATTCCGCGAGGTGCCAACTCGAAGTACGCTGACATTTGTGTTTAGTTCGCTGCCGAAACGACAGCGACTCTTATATTGTTTTAGTAATTGCACATGGTAAGGTAGTAATGAATAGTTTCTTTGATTTCTTTCACTTTGATAACGCAATCTTATCATTACACATGGTAGCAATGAACAGTTTATCTGTGTTGTAATGCACGCTAACGCAAACGCATCCCATACATGTGAGTAATTGTATTTCTGTGCTGATGTGTACTTTAGCACATCGTGCTATAAAGGTCAATATGTAATCAATTTGTAAGGCGTGTCAAGGATTCGCCCACCTTGATTCAAAATGTTTGGTAGCACAAATTGGGAAGAAAGTGTCTGGTAAAAAAACGGTCATGGCGTGTGTACGTCTCCGTGACAACTCTTTTTTTGAATATTGTTTCAACACCCGTTACTTGGTCTATTATTATGTTAAACTTTGTTCCCAGTTCCTACCCAGAAATAATGCTATTTTCTCTCGGCAGCTATTTTACGCTTGCGTAAAACCTTGCTTGTTAATATTGTGACGAAACGAGGAACGAAACTGAGGACAAAACGCAATTGCTCATTTTGATACTAAAACAGTTTTTAAACATATCGTTTTCTCGTCAATCTACCTTATAAAACCATCCAAACATAAATAGAACAAGAAATATCACTGTAAGTGATAAATGTCGAAGTGTCCTTTGACCTCTAAGTATGACCCTGACCTGGATTTTGTGCACGACACGTCGTTTGGTTGTGGTGAGCACTTGTGCCAAGTTATTTGAAAATCCGTCCAGGCATGCAAAAGTTATTGACCGGACACGATTTGACCTTTGACCTCTAAGTGTGACCTTGACCTTGGGGCCACAGACCTGGATTTTGTGCGCGACACATCGTCTTGTGCCCAGTTATTTGAAAATCAGTCCATGAATGTCAGAGTTGTTGACCGGACACAATTTGACTTTTGACCTTCAAGTGTGACCTTGACCTTGAAGACCTGGGTTTTGCGCGCGACACATCGTCTTGTTTATGGTGATCACTTGTGCCAAGTAATTTAAAAATCCATGCAGGGGTTGTGACGTTACGGTCCAGACACGAAAATGCGTACCTGTTTTTGACCTATGAACTGCAAGTATGACACTGACCTCTGATGTACGGACCTGGGTATTGCGCGCGACATATCGTCTTGTTATGGTGATCACTTGTGCCAAGTTATTTAAAAATCCCTGCAGGGGTTGTGACGTTACCGTCCGGACATGAAATTGCGAACCTGTTTTTGACCTATGAACTGCATGTGACCGTAACCTTTAAGGTACGGACCTGGGTATTGCGCGCGACCCATCGTCTTGTTATGTCGATTACTTGTGCCAAGTTAATTAAAAATCCATGCATGGGTTTTGAAGGTACAGTCCGGACACGAACTGCGGAATGGCGGACGGAATCCGGACAGAAGGACAGACAGACAGAAGTTTTCGGGGGCATAAAAAGTAATATGTATAAATGCATACAGGAATAAATTTAGGTTACAATTTTCAAATGCAAATAACTGTAGTACGAGCAGGAACGATTGTAAATGAACTAGTAACCGGATAGCGCAATTATCCGAATTTCGAAATACGCTACAATGTTTTTCTTCAAATTGCAAATTTTTCCAATTCTTGTTTTCTAATAATATATTTATATATTGTTTTAGAAACAATAGAAAAAATATTCTTTTGCAATTTGTCCGGGATGTTTTGTTCTTTCACTTGCCTAATATAACACTGTAGTCCCTGACAAGCGAGGGTGCGCGTGACGTCTCATCATGTTTCTCCCTTAATGAGAAAACCTTCCAAAAATTCGCTTGAAAAAAATATCGCCCACAACTAATACATAATGAGATTTTTGTAGAGTTTCTCGACCTGCTTATTTGCATTCAGCATCCAATATGTTCGTCTAGCATAGATCAGCATACATGTATGACTTGAAGCCTCGATTTGTGAGAAACAATGTAGGTTATCCGCCAGATGGCGATGTGGAGGCGGCACAAGCAATGGCTATGAATGCAAGTTGAAAATCAACCTTGCATTCAAAAAGCAGACAACATATCCTAAGAGTGATTAGACAATACTCGGAACCTTTAAAAAGCTTGAGTAGTGGCCATAGTAGTGGAATAACCTATTCGAAATTAAAGTAAGAAAACAAAAGTACTAGTACTTATTTGAGAATGTACCACCAATATCTGAATATAAATATCGGGCTCAGCGATCTCCAAAGCTCGGAATGAATGAATAACAGCTCTGATTGCAATCCCGGGGAGACGTTTTACCGCCTCCACATGGCACAGGCAAGCTACTGTGATATATAAAAATAGTGTGAAATGAGCAATTTGGAAATCGCCGAACACGATAAATACATAACAATACTGAAGTTCATGAAACAAATCACATCCATCAGGCTGAGCGAGATCTTCATGATGCCTAGTTATTTAATTCTAAGCAACTCTTTGGAAGCTGTGTTAAAGTCACAAATCCCACCGCTGCCACCAGTGTTAATATAATGTTAAAGGGAGTTTCTTTATTATTTTGTAGTGTCACAAGTGTTACTTCCAACGAAACTCTTCTTTCCACTCTTTATTCTTAAAAAAATGAACCCCTTTATTGCCGGAGCATTATTTATCCTGGACTTGGGTGTTGGACTGTGCATCAACGTCATTTTACTGTTCGTTAAACAACTGTATTTTAGCCGCGAGCGTAAGCTCGCCTTACGGCTAACGCGTTGTTGATTTTCTGAAATCATGGAAATGTCCATACTAATGCAATAACAATCTTCGTGAAACTGCTAGAGTTACCTGCCCGTAAAGTTGCATTGTGGGAACGGTGCATAGTTCGGTGGGTGATTCGTATTTCTAGAACATCGTTATAACCTCACATGAACGCCGAGCGAAGCGAGGTGTTATTCGAAAAAAATAAAGCTAATTACACCGAGATTACATCGAGCGAAGCGACGTTATACAGCTAATTTCACCGAGCGAAGCGAGGTATTGTGTATTGCAAATAAAATGTAGGATAGTTTGTTTTGGATTCTCTTTTTTTCTATTCTATTCAGTGTTTTCACAGGCTCAGTCCATTCAATTCAACATATTTCTTTTTTACAATTTAATTTGTTCAAAAACAACAATATCCAATATTTAATGCTTGATTAGATCTACGTTTAAATAAGTGAATGCTTCAATATTTATTTATTTAAAAAATAATGATAGAATATTCTGGCTTAAAATAGAATAGAATAGAATAACTTTTATTTTCCAATCAAGGACCATCTCTGGCATTAAACTTACTTTATGATCTAGGTAGGGCAAACCAGTCTTTAATTGCAGTAAAAGTATAAGTTAAAATGATTCATTTAAAGGGTCCTCCAAATTGAAATAACTTTCCTTTGTATTACAAAGATAATGATTAGCAGTTTCTAAAAATACTTCGGTCAAAATCTTAAACCTATTCGTTCATCGGTAAATCACGAATCCATACGGCACATTTGCCCCTAATACACACCTGTCACGGAAACGTAACTGAGGTTTCACGGAAACAGCCGAATGGAAAAACCCCGTTGACGTCACGCATTACCTATGGTTCGTTAGAAACCAAAATGGCGGACACAAACCAAGTAAACAATGCGAGCGAAGTGGACAATCAACATTTTGTGTACCCCATCCACTTTGATTCTGAGCGTATAAAGTATAAATGAAAACAATAAACTAATAATACAAATAAACTCATGATATTAGATTTTTCAATGTCTTCATCCTGTGACTGTGTCTCCGTCTGTGGGTCTGCAAATCGGAGAAACGGTGAATTGCGTCAGATTACAGCATTGGTTTTAAGTTTTGATACCTACTGTATTTACTCAATGAGTCCGGACACTCATTAATACCGGACACCTAATTAATTGAAGAAAATAATAAAACTAGTGCTCGGACATATTAAGAAATCAATCTTATTTCAATAGTTTTGATGCTTTTATAAATTCGGACATCGGGAAAAGATGAATTATTCGCCGAAAATGACAGGTTAAAATTACGATCAACGACTTCTAATTGCTGATTGCATCTCGATAATTACGAACAGAGGCAGCAGAATATACTTCAATGAATTTAATTGTAACTTGTTTGATGCAATTAAATAAAAAGTTTTTTATCGTGATTTTTTGCTGTTATTAACGAGCCATTTTGAAACAATTACATTATTTATAATTACTGACCCATGCTATAATTTTGTGTAATCGGTCAGGCGTGTGTTGAAACAATTGTCTAAACCAGGTAAAACCATTCCAATGTAGGTGTTACGGGTTATTTTGTGTTGTCGCTGTCGTAGCTAGTGGGCCATTCCATTATCTGGCATTACCAGCAAAAAAATACGGTCTCGCTCACACAGGTGTGCGATTTGTTGTCTGTTTGTACAGACACATGAACTATTTTTTATTTCATACTATAAGCATGGCATGCTTTGTTTTTTAGCTTCGATTTGAGGAATAACATGATGGTGCAATTAAATGGATAAAGAACACGACTATTTTATAATTTTAATTTATTTTCTGCAATACCTTGTATGTTTTTATTTTGTAATAAAATAATCAACATGTTTTAAAATTGCATTGTCTCATTATTCAATAAAGTTCATTGCTACATTTCAAACAAAACATAATAATTTAATATAATAAACTAGATGTCATAATTGTTCATTAGTTCATTGTTTACACATTTTTTATTAGTTCACTGTTGTGGATTGAATCGCATATAGCCCAGTATACTATTACACAGTCCGCATTAGCCAGCATATAACTACACTTGTGACTAGAACGTGACAGTTCCACAGATCAAACAGTGTACCGCTCACTCACCGCAAAATTCAAAGGAATATACCCACTCTACCCGCGTGTAAAGTGTGTCTCGGTGTACTGATTTCACAGGTTTTACAGTTTGCCCATGTTGAGTACCGTAATTTTAGATAGTTTATAGAATAGCCGCATAATTACCAATAAGTGATCATTAATGGATGGATGTTCGTAATTACCGTAAACAACGAAGGTAAGATTGCCCCGAACATCACAGTTAAAAATACTTAACCGTAGAATGTTCAATTTACCGTCCCCTCTCAAAATATTCGGACATTGGCAAATATGAATTAATTTTGGAAAGTTATATTTCCGGACACCAAAAAAAATAATTATGTTATCCCGTCTGAACTGATAGAGTAAATGTAATTTCTTTTTCGTTTCATAAGAGTCATCAACATCTTTCTCAGTAAAATGGTCCGAACATACGCGAGAGTGCTCTGAAAAATTCCAGTTCACACCGTTTTGCAAAACAAGTTCAATACATTTAGTTCGATGACGGCAACATTGAGATGTGTGTAGACTTACACTGCCTTCCTGTTTACTTTTTCTACAAAAGCTTATTGAGCACCTTTTCACCATGATGAAGACACGAACACATCTATAATATTTCAGGGTTTAAAACACTCAGGCTATATGAGAAAAATGGACACCCAACAAGAGGAACGGTTTGTTTACACATAGATACGCGCCATAATTGATTATGTAAATTAGGTAGTTTGTACGGAAGATGTGATTGGTCGTCCCTTATGACGTCATTTTCCGAAGATCGATCGCGCACCAGTTTTTTTTGTGTACAGGTAAACTTCATACCTGTAAAACTTGCATTTATCAACGGTTTTTGAGAAAACGGACGATGATATTGACATTCTTTTATAATAAGCTTTCATTTAAAATCAATTTATTTTTCAATTTGGAGGACCCTTTAAACACCAACAAATGTAAATATAATCCAAAATATGTATCTAATTTGATGTAGAAGCACTCGAGCAGATGTTTTGAATTTGCATTGAGTTTAGAAAACCCCACTGATGTACTCAGTAAGGCATAACAGTATGAGTACTGCACTCATTATTTAACCTTTCAAGTCTATTACTTAAAACGATGCGATTACAAGTGTGAACTGTGTCATTATTTTTTGTTCAAATTGTATTTAACAACCTACTGCGCCATTTAATCTAAGACACTTAACGTCATGAATAATAAAATTCACCTGAAACAATAGTTATACGAAATAATAATTATTCGCCTACCTTTTTATCTTTTTTATCCTTAAATTGTTTTTGCGAAACCAAAGGCGGTTATTGAAATATCCTTTCTTTTACTTAATTAAAAGCACAAACGTAAACCTTGTTTGTTCTTTGTAGACAAAGTCAAGCACGTTCTGTACTGTTGGCGTAATAACACGTCACCATTACGACAATTTTCGATGATGATTACGTCAGTCAGTGACGTCTGACGTAATTTTAATTTCAAGAGGGGATGCAGACAGTGGTGACTTGGGAGTACAAGGTACAAGGTAACGAACTAATTATTTCAAATGACACATCAGCAATGATTTGTTTGTTTGTGTGTATGGTAGTTTACGTCATTTTCAACACATGTTAGGTTATATAAATATGACGGTAGATTTTTTTTGTTGTGGAGGCAGACCACCTACTTTTCCTGGGTAGAACCAGCTGTACCCAGCTGTACACCTGCCGCCATCCGTAAGAATCTACACTTCCTCACTTACAAGTCCGAGCTCCCATTGGGATTCGAACTCGCAGCGGTGAGAGGCAAATGTGGCCGATTTTCTTCAAAATTATTAATTATTATTGTTTTTTGTCTTTTTTTGGAAAACAACATTTCCCCCTCTTACTTTCTCGATATTGCTTAGTTCTGGATACTTTCATAGAAGAAAGTTTATCTAAAATGTTTCATATTATCCTCCTCCCACAATACAAAAACAATGTATGTACGTATTGAGCAATATCGATTTTAACAATAAATCGTTCATAACTTTTTTTTCACACAAATAGACATTTATCGCGCTTTTTTTCACCAAATGACCGGGCTAGGGAGTCTTCACAATTTTTAGGGAAAAAAGCCTTGCCAACATTACAATGGAAATCACACTGCAGTGCTTGGTTTGATTTGGAAGTAATAGAGTTAATGTGTTTGTCCCATTTTCTATTTGACTGAATAGTTATGCTTAAATATTTTGCTGAATTAGTTTTTTTCTATGTGATGACCGCAAAGTTTGTATGTGAATTGAATGTTGTTTAACGGCTCATCAACACATTATAGGTTATTTAGAGCCGTCCCAGAGAGAGGGGAAGGATACATAGGAATCCGGGAACCGTGTCCTACTCTTATTATCGAATAGATTCCTATGGTTCTTAACGTGCTCGGAGGATAGACCGATACTCGGGACCGCCCGGTTTACGTTCCAATCCGACGGACGAGGCTAAGGGAAAGTGTCTTGCCCAAGAACACACCGACGAAACTCAATGGCACCACGGAGGATTGAAACCGAGGCCTCCGGTTACAAATCCGCCGCGCTACCGACGTGAAAAGATCTAGTAGTGGGTTGCGTTTTTTGTGTGACCCTTAGAACGGAGCAACTGAGTTGGGTTTAGAAAATCCCTATGTTATAAGGTATTACAATATGAGTAATATTCCACAATTAACCATTTTATTTACTTAAACAGACGCTCGCCATGTTCATATTAAGAATACCAGAGACGCGGTCAAATTGATATGACGGGCATTTCTTGAATTACGCGTACAGTCTACAAATTATGATCTGCTTATGGGCTTAGAACTGTTTCTAACTGGTTTTGGAGAGTCAAGTTGCGGGAGGATTTTCTGGTAAATAACACAGACGTAGTCAAAGTGGTTTATTGGCACGGTATTTAACTACACAAATTAGATGTAAATTTCCTGGATACAGTCTACAATTTTGTTCCGCACAATACGCATCGAACTCGTTCTAACTTGCGTCACTGATTAGTGATTGATGTTGAACTTTATTAAAGAGACACACGGCAATCTTGATACTATTAAAACTCGGGGCGTCCCGTTAGTTGTTATACATAACTTGCATTTGTTTAATAATTAATGATAATTATTAGAATATTATAAAGGAAATTGTTTTACATATAAATAAGTTCTGTCTTTGCGTATAGCTATGCATTTTCTTTTGGTGCTGACTGATTTTAGAACACCACAATGAATACATTTAATTTAAATTAAGGACAACTATTTTGACTTTTCATAAAGAGATTGAGGATAAAGTCTGAATAAACCGTTTCATTTTCACCTACTCTATATATATCTTGACATCTCGGAAATTTGTTATTACTAACCAGACATGAAAGTAATGAATATAGTGCACCAAAGAAGAATCGATGAATAAGACATAAATGAAAACTCAACAATGTATTTAAGTGTATGCAAACAAGGTTACAGTAAAACAAAATCATGGATTAATTAATGGAGACGCTCATTGTAATGCTTGATAAAAACTGCAGATTGTCACGTGTCACTTTAAGGTATATAGTTTATATTTGTGATAATGTTACTGTAATTTCACATTAAATTTATTTGTAAGATTCTTTCAATATCATAACAATTCTACATTGAAGTATTTTCTTAACATGTGCACACTGTTTGTTTTCTTATCATATTCATGTCTCTTCCTGTTGTCTTACGTAACTTATGATACTTTGTATCACCGTTTTCTTGAAAATCATTTCTATGAACGAACCAACCAACCAGTGGTGAGATGCCAAAGAACAAACCATTCGTGCGATATGAACAATGCGAACGAACCGTTCATGCGGTGCGAACGAACGACCCAGTTGTGCAGTGCGAACAGCCTAATTCCCTCGCAAAATGCTGAATAAGCTTCCCTCGCAATATGCTGAATAAGCTTCCCTCGCAAAATGCTGAATAAGCTTCCCTCGCAATATGCTGAATCAGCTTCCCTCGCAAAATGCTGAATAAGCTTTTGGGGATGCGAACGCTCCAGACAATGGCCAACATTGTCTGTATATATAGTGCGAACGGCCTAGTTCTCGTACTAATGCTGAATCAGCTTTTGGGATGCAAACGACGCCAAAACTTTATATCTATTTATATATTGCGAATGGCCTTATTACCATACTGATGGACACAGTATTAACATATCTCTTAATGGAATCTACCTTTGACGCGAACCAATGAAATCAAATGACTTGGGGTTTTACCGCGCACCAACACAAGAAAGGTTATATGGCACCAAATAGGGATGAACATGCCAGGCTATTCCTCTTTACATCTAGATAAAATATGGAGAATGGGCCTAGAACCTTCTAATCTGCAGAACTGCAGAATTGCTGAAAATTCTATTGCAGACACTCCATTTACGATGGAGCCACGTTTCCACATTTGCAATATGCGGTGTCATGAAGAAAACCTTGAATGAGCATGATAAAAAAGTGACAAAATGAACATGAAGGGGCTGGGGTGGAGTCCTACCCCTTTGCCTCTAGCGGGATTTGCAGTCAGCATGGTGCAGGCCACTGTAAAGATTAACTTCACTGCCCATTCATAAAACTAGTATACACGCATTGGATTATTATATTATACCACTTAAAAGTAAAATACAAAGTCAACACTAAATTTGTAACAATCCATCCACCCATGCATCCATCCTAAAATGCAGTCAATAATAATTTGTATCCATCCATCCATCCATCCATCCACGTACGTACGTACGTACGTACGTACATGCGCATGCATACACACACACAATCGCACGCACGCACATACGCACGCACACACGCACGCACGCACACACATTACATTCGTACTTCTGCAGTGCATACAACAGTACAACTATCTAAGTGTAATTCCCTGCTACTGTTGATCGATATTCCCTGCTACTGTTGATCGATCTATACATATTTATGTATCAAGGTGTGCAATTTAAGTGTCCCAGGAGTGATTCACGTGTGCTGTTAATTATGCGCCTACGTGAACGAATCAGGGCGGATTTAGAACACACTGCAAGTGAAAGTAGTGACCCTTTATCAATATTATTTTATGAAACAAAGGATGTGTTTGTTTTAAGTACGGATGTTATGATACAGATACCCCGCGTACGTCACAGCTTGTATCCGCTATTGACAATTAGTAACAGTTAGAGTACGCTTAATACCTTCAAGCCAGGCGTTATATTTTATTCTGTTGTAAGTCAAAAATAGTCAAAGTTTATTTCCAATAACAAGTCTATAAATCCCAGACATTCTAAAGTCTGTACTTAGGAAAAGAACATCATAAGTATTTTACTTTCGTTCTAATCCTTTTCCTTCTGTTGTGTACAAATATTATGTTGTAAAAACATGTGAAATAAAATATGTTTAAACTAAGTCTATAAATAAAAACAATCTATACAGTCATTAACCAGCTATATAGTGTACATATCATATCAGTAGCCAGTCTATAAAACCAACAATCTTATCCATTCTATAAAGGCAATAGCCAGTCCATACATACGGGATCGATCCCCGCCATTGCCATCCTGAGCAAGACATTTTATCTGCATTTGTTTAGTACTGGTTCTACCCAGGAAGACATTGAGAGTGACTCAAATAAGTTCATAGAGCTTTCGTAACAATCGATGTAAATAATTTAGTTTAAAATAAGTATAGACTTTAGAATGTCTGGACTTTTAGTACTGTCACTTTTAACAAGTTTTCAGTCATATCCCGATGGCAGTGAGCTCATTGCTCAACTTTAGGCCAGAGGTCTTTTTATTTTTTTGGTTCTCAGATTTTTTTCGGAAAATGTTCCACAGGAGGAGTGGGGAAAATCTGAACCTTTATACGTCTGTAGCTTGTAATGGTGTTACTCACATTGCAAAACATAAAATGGACCTGAACAAATTGTATAACACGATCTCATGATTTTACGTTAATTTTTAAACATGATAATATGGTTGTTTGAAATGGGTGACCAAATATTTAATTACGAAAACTTTTTTTAAACATTTGTGTTTTTTTTTTTTTTTTTTTTTCATTTTTGCAAAACTTAGGGTCGGAGGATTTGAGAACCGAACACTTAAAAATCTCTGGCCTTATTGTACTACCACGCCGTAAACACAGGATACCAGTCGACCAAGTCGCATTATATCGACCGACACTTAGGTACACGTAACCCACTTACACGTACGTAACTGAAGATTCTAGATTACATGTAATACACCTAATTTAACATATGCATATTAATAAATACATGTAATCCACTATACCTAATATATGATTAATAAATGCATGCATGCCACTGAACTTAGTACATGTATATATAACCACTTAACATATGCATATCAATAAATACCTATAGTCCACTATACTTAACATATGCATATCAATAAATACCTATAGTCCACTATACTTAACATATGCATATCAATAAATACCTGTAGTCCACTATACTTCATATATGCATATCAATGAATACCTATAGTCCACTATACTTAACATATGCATATCAATAAATACATGTAGCCCACTGAACTTAGTACATGTATATATAACCACTTAAAATATGCATATCAATAAATACCTGTAGTCCACTATACTTAACATATGCATATCAATAAATACCTATAGTCCACTATACTTAACATATGCATATCAATAAATACATGTAGCCCACTGAACTTAGTACATGTATATATAACCACTTAACATATGCATATCAATAAATACCTGTAGTCCACTATACTTAATATATGCATATCAATAAATACCTATAGTCCACTATACTTAACATATGCATATCAATAAATACCTGTAGTCCACTATACTTAATATACGCATGCTAATAAATACATGTAGTCCACTAAACTTAGTACATATATATATAATCACTTAATATATGCATGTCAATAACTACATGTAGTCTACTATACTTAATATATGCATATCAATAAATACATGTAGCCCACTGAACATAATACATGTATATATAACCACTTAACATATGCATATCACCCAGTATATTTAATATATGCATATCAATAAATACCTGTAGTCCACTATACTTAATATATGCATATCAATAAATACCTGTAGTCCACTATACTTAATATATGCATATCAATAAATACATGCAGTCAACTATACTTAATATACGCATATCAATAAATACCTGTAGTCCACTATACTTAATATATGCTTATCAATAAATACATGTACCCAGTATACTTAACATATGCATATCAATAAATACATGCAGTCAACTATACATAATATACGCATATTAATAAATACATGTAGCCCACTGAACATAATACATATATATATAACCACTTAACATATGCATATCAATAAATACCTCTAGTCCACTATACTTAATATATGCATATCAATAATTACATTTAGTCCACTATACTTAATATATGCATATCAATAAATGCATGTAGTCCACTGAACTTAGTACATGTATATATAGAACCACTTAAAATATGCATGTCAATAAATACATGTAGTCCACTATACTTAATATATGCATATCAATAATTACATTTAGTCCACTATACTTAATATATGCATATCAATAAATGCATGTAGTCCACTGAACTTAGTACATGTATATAGAACCACTTAAAATATGCATGTCAATAAATACATGTAGTCCACTGAACGTAGTACATGTATGTAACCACTTAACATATGTATGTCAATAAATACATTCCACTATATTTGCTACATGCATATGCATATCAATAAATACATTTAGTCTACTAAACGTATATATGCTTAGTCCACTAAACTTATATATGCACATCAATAAATACATTTAGTCTACTAAACTTATATTTGCATATCAATAAATACATTTAGTCTACTAAATTTAATAAATAACTAGCACACTGAACTGGATTGATATAAGGATGGTTGTTTAACCACTTAACAGATGCATAACGATTAACTTCAGCAGGGAAGTTAGGTGATGCAGTTGAACTTGCATATTAATATACATTATATTCAGGCTCCTAGTTACATAAATTTAAGCTGGGATATACTGGTTTCGTATGTAGTTGAAGGTTCGTATGTAGGTGAAGGTTATGATATACACATCACAAACTGTAGTCGAACACTGTTGAAGATTATTCTTTTACGTACTTATTACTCGAGTGTGATCGTTTTTAGCTGGATATTCTAGTATACGGCATATTATATTATAAAGTGTAACTGAAAAGGCAGGATATTGGATTTTGTGTTATACGTGCAAATTGTAAGTACCCGTTATGTGACTTTCTTAATAATCCCTGTCACTATATACCATAACTGTACGGTTGGGTGCATTATTTTACATGGCAATGGATTTTCAAGATGTTTGCATTTTTATAATGTGTCTTTAGCTACAGTTTCATAAAATAAAACACTACCCCTTTTTCTCTTTATATTAAGTGTTTACACAATTTTTAAAAGGAACTGACCAACTAAATTACAACATGTGTAATATCACATCCTGCTGTGTTCAACGATTATATACGAGGGATCCGATTTTATTAGTCAATTCGGAATTTTGATCTGTCATTTATGGAACGCCAAATAAACATAAACTAAATTAATTGAACCTCTCTTCAATTAAAGAGAGGTCTAATACAACTGAAGAGAGGTTCAATTCAATTGAAGAGAGGTAAAATTCAATTGAAGAGAGGTAAAATTCAATTGAAGAGTCTATTTTAATTGAAGAGAGGTATAATTCAATTGAAGAGAGGTCTAATTCAGTAATGGAATTGAACCTCTCTTCAAATGAATTATACCTCTCTTCAATTGAATTGAACCTCTCTTCAACTGAATTAGACCTCTCTTCAATTAAACCTGAATTGAACCTCGGTCTAATGCAATTGAAGAGAGATTAAATTCAATTGAAGAGAGGTCTAATTCAATTGAAGAGAGGTCTAATTCATTTGAAAAGAGGTTCAATTCAACTGAAAAGAGGTTCAATTCCAATAGTGAATTAAACCTCTCTTCAATTTAATTATACATCTCTTCAAATAATTGAGTTTATGTTAATTTGGCATTGGAACGCCAAATTATCATGAACCGCCAAATTATCATGGACTCAGTTAATTTAACCTCTCTTCAATTACTCTTTAAGACTCTTCAATTGAAGAGAGGTTCAATTCAATTGAAGGGAGTCTTATTCAATTAAAGAGAGGTATACTTGAATTGAAGAGAGGTACAGTTCAGCATATTTAAACCTCTCTTCAATTGAATTAGACCTCTCTTCAAAAGAATTGAACCTCTCTTCAAATAACTGAGTTTATGTTAATTTGGCGTTCCATAGTCATTGCGGTATAAACAAAATAAGCCCGACGGGCTTCTAGATAGCTCTAAAATACCCAAATGTTTTTTTAATTTTTTATAACACAATCCAAGATGAAACTGTAGCATTCAATCCTTAACAATCATGACGGGAATTAATGCAGAAATAAATTGGTAAATGATTAATTAATCCCTTAACCCGCCACATAGAGAATATTATGTTAGTGCCTTTTACTATCAAGTTTATTAGGCGAAGCTTAGAAAACGAAGAATGGCGAGGCTCTTTGTTTTCGTGCCGAGTCTAATAAACTTGATAGCGATCACAGCTTGCGACGAGCGCAAGCGAGCTCCTATGGTATCACATGAAAGAATCAAGCAACATTGAATAAATCAATATATTAATTCAATAGGTTGACGATCTTAAAAAAAACTACTAATGGTGTCAGACCGGTGAAAATCAGCCCATTGAACACAATGCAATATAGGCTATATTTGGAGATCAGTCGTAAGTTCCACAACATTCATTCGCTTAAATACACCTTTATTCTGTGAATTAAACACATTCGGCTAGCAAACGGTCCCATATCTGGAATAAAACACCGATTCAGTTTTTCAACATTTCGCGTCATTCATTCACACTATGCGTATTTTGAAATAAACATCTGTCAAAACCACATCTCTACCTAACCTCTGTGCTCATATTCTCCAAAGAAATAATCCTGCCAAACACAGTAACATACTTACTATTCATGACAACAGACATACTACTTTAACCTCAGGTTATATTTAACAATGAAATAATAACTGATCTTGGGAAAAACACATGCAAACTAGAAACTTTGGATTTTTTCAAGGAACTATTTAAGCACCCTACGACCCGGAAGTAATTCCTGACCGGAAAAGTAGTCTATTGTCGTAAACAATTAGTCCATTAAATATAAATGGAGTTCTTTGAGTCAATGGGAGTAACTTTAGCGAAAATCGTGTTTGGCATTTATGTAAATGTAGCTTGACAGTAAACGCTAATTTGATAATGTATTGCGTTCCTAAATTGATAAGTATTAAAACATATGAACTTTAAATGGTCAATTTTATGACTCTTTAAGTCAAATATTATTTAACTGTTTTACATGTTCACATTTTCTATCTTTTAAAATGAGGAGGGTCAAGAAAATGTCTCATAACAGGATTACAACAAATTGAATTTGATGATAACAGACAACACAGATTTAAAGAAAAGAAAGGGGAAGAAAGGTAACAGTAAATAACATCCATTTTACCAGGGACTCATATACAGACGGATCCTGATTTTACCAATGTTTTTCTCGTCACTCGATACCGATTGTGGATAACAGATAACAGTATATAAATATTCTCAATAACAGATGAAATACATTTCGCCAACAACAGATAACTTTAAATTAACCAATTACAGGTACTATTATTTCACAATTATAGAAAGAAAAAAAAAAGAAAAAAAAAATTGTGTCTAGAACAGAATATATCTGCTTTCCTTTGATTGTGGTTGTTTATGACTTAACTTTGCATTATGTAGACTTTGATCCGTATTCAAAAAGCTACTTAGCATTATCTTAAGTCAACATTTATCTTTTTCTATTGTTTCAAGACATCTTCTTTATATTTTTAATAATGCCCACAGCTAAATATTTAGCTTAAAATAAATTCTTTATATAGTGTCGCTGAGAGTTTAATAAGGATATTTAAAAATATGCAAAAATCTGAAGTTTTGACTGAAGTAGTATGTTCTATTCAAGTTACTAGTTGCTTTATTAATACGGGCCCTGGGCATTAATAATCTACAAGAGAATGCTGGTAATTCGTCTTAAAGTCGATTACTTAATAAAAGAATTGGATTCTCTGATGTACCATTGATGAGATATAGGTGGTGTATTCAACAGTGGGAAAGCAACCATGTAAACCAAATCATCCAAACATATCAAACGTAGACTGTTCATATGGAAAACAATAGACTGTACTGTTGTTTTATTGGTCAAAGGTTTAATGCATTCGTACTCTACCATTTTCATTTTCCCCAGCATAATGCTACAAAATGAAATTATTATTTGCAAATATTAAAATACTGCCTAAAAACGTACCGCCATTACTTTGTTTAAGACTCAGTATTGCCGCGTGTTTAACACGTACTGTGTTCATCCTTAAACTGGCATTGTTTATATCAAATTGTAATAAAAGAATGCACTACAACTGTAACAGTTTTTGTGTTTTGACTTTTGTTTTTATCTGTTCTTTTATCAATACAAGGACCTCTATCCATTCACCCTGAATATACACGTACACACACACACACACACACACATCATATAGGGTATCTCGAACATTAATTTGCTCAATAACTTCCCATTTTCAGGACCAGATATTGATTATGTATGGCGTCGTTTAACAAATATCGCTAGCGATTTATACAACTTTATCTGCCTTGATTGGACTAAAACCTAGTTGATAAACTTAATAAAACATTGGTATGTGTTTCGTTGATTTCCAGTTTTTAGTATTCTTTTTATTTTCAAAAAACCTGGGTGACCGATTATAAAAGTTCAGTAGTGCAGACAACAGCTATAAATCAGTTTATGTACAATTTAACAAACAATTTGAAAACGTGATTCGAAAAATAGCTTAAACCTCATATCAATCTTTTCCGACAATTGCTTAATTACCATTGATAACGCATCGGTGGAAACCTTACGGAAGCTGGCGGCTACTGTTGTATAAGTATGCGTCTCATGGTTCATAGATATTTAACAGGTTGACAGATATATCATGTATTCCGGACGGTTAGCTTAAACGGTAGAGTATTGGAACGGCTGTCCGAAAGTCCCTGGTTCGAGCCTTGGCCCGGTTCTGCTGTACATTATTCTAGCCCTGTGACATGTGGCGATTCAGTCTGAACAAGATAAGCTCAGAGGTTCGTACCACGCGATTCTCTGTCTAGATATTTGGGAACTTTATTAATATACGTATATACGTATCTATCTACACTCTGATATCATGGTTTAGACATCTAACAGGTAGACCAGTACCACATATTCTGTATGAATTACTATTATTATTTATTTCTCAAAATGCTAAGCTTAAATCGAGGATGCCGCCATGTTATTGATTTTTGTTTGTTTTATGACGTCAGTTAACGTTACGTACATGACATCAGATAACGCTGCGTACAATAAACGCCGAAGGATTCCGAATTGATTTGCTTTATTGGTCAGTGCCTAATAAAGCAAAATGTATTAGGTCACCCCTTTATTAGGCAGAAAAGTGCATATCTGCATGATACATATAAATAATGGATTGTTCTTTCTTTGAATTAATACCATTCCATTTATGTAACAAAGGGGTGTTTTTTGGGGAAAAGTACTGATCCCTCAGCCGGACATTGTACCTGCGAGTTACTCTCAGGCTGATCTGGGTTTACAATGGACGCACATACTATTATGGTCGTGCTTAGCAGGTTAAGGGTTAAAACCGGTCGTTCCGAATTGCTATTGGAACGGCGACGTTCGCAAGGACTTATAGCCACGGGTTTTGAAACTAGCGGCAAGCTGCTACGAGAATGTCACGAAGACGGTGATTATGTCATTTAAAACAATTATTTCAAACGTATGGAAATAAGATAAATGGACCAATAGAAATCACCGCACTCAACAAATTAACTACGCAATGACAAGGACAATACACAACAAAAAGAGTTGTGAAGACAGGGTGACCGACTAGGAACTGGTTAGATTAAATCGATTTTATGTATACACAACCTCGCTATTATCCTGTCTTCAGCGCTCAGATTGACAATACAGTGTAAATAAAAGTACATCACATCAAAAGGAAGCTATGTCCAAGTAGCAATTGTTTTTCATTGATAAATGAAATGGAACAAGGCATATTAGGTTCAGTTAGGAAAAAAAGTCCAGCTGAAATGTAAACTTGTGTAACATTCGTATTCATTTCATAAAAAAAGAAACTCGTTGAATAGTTGTAACATTTGACTCGTCAACACTTTTGACATACAGTGCTTTGGGGTGTATAGAATCATTGGTAGTAAAGAATCATTTTCTGTTTAAATTCAATTTCCTCAGCTCATATATTTTAGATTATTTTAAAACTTTCCAGGCTTGAAGATATATCATATAAGCATACATTTATTCAACGGTAAAATTATTTGGGACATTTTTCCATGCAAAATATATCGCTAAGTGCAACAACTCTCAGAAAAAATGATTCTATACTACCTGAATGAAGTGTGTTTTTGAAACGAAAAATTCATACGGTCACAATAAACTCAGAAATAAATATTTGCTGTTTTAGCAAATGTTAGGGGCAAAAGTCAAAATGCAATCATCAATTAATATAACTTGTTGCAGTTTGGCACTTTTAAGGATAAAATGAAATTATGTAAATATTGGTACAAAAATGCCTATTAAAAAATCACAGTTTCAGGACAATAATTTTAGAAATTTTGCTATCATACAACTAAAAGGGTAAATCTAGATCAGAAATTAAATAGACATTTTCCTTTCATTTTAAAATTAGACGTTTAACCCGAGTGATTCTATACCCCACAAAGCACTGTATTAAAATATTCAGCTCGTATCATATTGAAACGAACGTTTGAAATTACACACGATTTTTCAAACCTTTTTGTGTTTGTGACGTCATATGCCTTTATTCTTTGTTAACTTTGCCATTCATGTTTGTCCTTTTGCGTGTTTTAGGGTTTATTATGTTCTTTGAAAGCTGCATTTGCTGTTCGACTTTTATACTTATTTTTACCACTATTCTTCAGTACAGTTCATTATACGTCAAATTTCAATTACTATTATTTATATATTCCATTATTATAAATATTCATTTTGTTGGTGTATAACCTCTCACATTTTTAAAAATTAGTCAATACATTTGAAATGGTAGTTCGTACGTGTGGTAAATATTAAAACTAGTTTATCTAGACTTAATTGAACGACGAACGCGATATCGTATAAGTAAGTAAGTTATAGTGACATCAACATAATATGTATTAGTTATAGAATGTCCAACGAGGTGTTACGAGCATATATCATGAAATATATCGAGGCGTAAGCCGTGATATTTTTTATGATATATGCGTGTAACACCAAGTTGGATATCTGTTTTAACGCTAGCCACGCTCCATTGTATGATATCTGGTGTAACGGCATACTTTTTGAAAAGTGTGCCGTTATACGAAATATCCGGATATCATAATCATATAAATTTTAGTTAAATATTAAATGCGAGGGTATGATAATTATATGCAAGTCAAATCTGGGACAAATGACGTCATATAGAGCCCTGGTCCAATGGAGCATTAATATAGACTGCTGCACAGCGTTTACATATAAATGACTGTAGAAGTCCGCCATTATCTTTATCTGTTTGTTTTAAAGGCGTAGCCATTTTAACAGTTTATAGATATCCCACCACCTTACTTCCCTTATGTAAGTGATGCGTATGAATTATTTAAACAATATTGAGTGAAATCCCAATACTGCTTTACCACCACTAATTACATGTAAGCCTCCGAGGTGTAGTCGAATGTAGTTCCTATAATAAAAAGTAATCCCTCCTTTTTTGATGAAACCGGGCATTATAAGTAGGGGAAAACTGCCCATTTCTATTCGATTGTGTGGTTGTATGTATAAGAAGCGTATTAATAAGTTTTACTGGATCACTGATGAACATTTTCGTAATTTCGACTCTATGCTTACACTTTGTGAACAATGAAAACAGTAAATCAATGAAAACAGCTGTTCCCTTGACCTGCCTAGTAAACAAACAAGAACTTTCTTACATGTCTTGTGACCCCACCTTTTCTGGTGATTTTTCAAGTGGAAAATTAGTTTTCTATATGAACATTACACTGCTGCATTGTCCATACTTGAGTTGAATTTGCAGCAAATCATTAATATGTGACACTTTAACATTGGTGTCTATGGGGAAAATAATTAGTGGTATAATACCTATAAGAGATACGTGCAGTAATTGGGACTCATTCAGATTCGTACCTAGGGACATTTTCCCGATAACAATTGGTAAAATAAGCTCAGAAATAAGTTTTTCATTGTTTTTTACATAGGTTTTGAGCGTTTTTAGTCCAGTTTTGTTTATAAAAGCCGTGATTTTGAGTTTAATTTTTTTTCGTGTTTAAAAAGACGTGTTTGTTAAGTATTTGCAATTGAACTATGTTTTTTTTTGTATCAACATGTAGGTTGCATGTGTGCAACATGTTTACATCGATTAACAGGTTTGGTAGGCATGAAACCACTAAATCTTTCCCCTACCCCCCTAAAATAGGATACTGTGAAACAATGAAGATTGTGTAAAAGGTAAAATATTATTCTTAATCATTCAAACCCGACTTGGTAGAGTTCAGCTAGTACCAATTTTGATTTTAGCGGTATTTTTTGACATTATTGAGCTCGTATTCGCTACTATAATAAGGTATGGTACAACCAATTTAGAAGAATGTGCTTAAAAAATCAGATTTTGACATGAAAATCGACATAAATTGGCATATTCGTCGTCCTAATTGTACCTAAAATGCATATTTTATTAATGTCCATTGACTGTTCTAAACATTTGATCTATTTATTATGGTGTATTGACAAGAAATGCTCTTTGGTATGACAATTCAGATAGTGTAAAAGTTAAAAAAAATATCTCTGACTTTTGTCGATTTCAGACTATTGTCCTTGGTATTCACAAGACCATATCTCCGCAAATAATCATTCGATTTTCATGAAGTAGGTGTTTTTAAGCTTGTTATGAAAATGACAACATAAAATCCTCATTTAAGAAACATCTGAACACGTTTTCTTCTCTTGTATGTTTACCACCACTAATTACATGTAAGCCTCCGAGGTGTAGTCGAATGTAGTTCCTGTAATAAAAAGTAATCCCTCCTTTTTTTGATGAAAACGGGCATTATAAGTAGGGGAAAACTGCCCATTTCTATTCGATTGTGTGGTTGTAGGTATAAGAAGCGTATTAATAAGTTTTACTTGATCACTGATGAGCATTTTCGAAATTTCGACTCTATGCTTACACTTTGTGAGCAATGAAAACAGTAAATCAATGAAAACAGCTGTTCCCGTGACCTGCCTAGTAAACAAACAAGAACTTTCTTACATGTCTTGTGACCCCACCTTTTCTGGTGATTTTTCAAGTGGAAAATTAGTTTTCTATATGAACATTACACTGCTGCATTATCCATACTTGAGTTGAATTTGCAGCAAATCATTAATATGTGACACTTTAACATTGGTGTCTATAGGGAAAATAATTAGTGCTTTCATACCTGTATATATAACGCCATATCACCTGAACACACCTGTAAAATACTGGAGCGACAAGACATCCCATTATCCTTTGCGCATGGAGAGATCCATTGATGATTTTTTGAATGTTCTTTTAATATGAAATATTTTACTAGCCCAATGAGCAAACTATATTTGACTATCCTAACTAGTAAACTATTTATAGCTTTATATATGATGTTGGGGCGTAGGGTGTTCCCGTCCCGCCCGCGCTTTTCGTACATCCGTCTCTCTGTACATACGTGCGTGTGTGCGTGCGTGCATGCCTGTGCTATTATGAGAAGTAAAACATACACTTAATGCCTCCTGACATTTTTCGATGTAACGTGGAATCCACGCAGGTAAACAACATTTGCCAAATTGTTTGCTGCTGTCAGAACAATTCAACAAATAGACACGCATAGAACTATTAATTTACAAAACAAAGTGAGAACGTGCATTCTGGTTCTGGTTCCGGATGTACTCTTACTGTTTTACCTGTTTCATATATATTTCAAGAATTTTGTCACAGGTTGCTGTGTGCAAAGATGACTATGTTTCTAGTCGAAAGAAAGAAACTTTATTTGTCCCGTCATAGGTCTGTGGAGGTTCGAGGCCACCCTCCATAAACCTTACAAATGTACATAAAAATGCATCAATAAGTCTGAAAAGACCCTGGAGCAAAGCAATCAAAGATACAGTTTAAACTCTGTTTCTCAGTCATAGTCACAGTTGGGGGCAAGGATGATTGAGTTTCTATATTCATTGATTAGTTTTAAAGTCAGAATATGCTTAGCGTTAACCTTAACGGAGATGATAGAGACTTTGCGTCAAGTATTTGTGTATAATATTACCGTTAATTTGCATTAAATCACCTGATGTGCCTAGCCGTTAATAGAAACAACTGATTAAAAACGTACGCTTCTTTAAAACGGCACTCTGACATACAGCGTGTAGGGGATACAGCGTAATTAGTACACACATATTTATTCGGGATAGTGTGTACAGTTTAATTTTATTCAGTTTATTTGTTAGCGTAATTTTCTAACTTGTAACGCTTCCGTGTGCTTCGTCAACTGTTTCATTTTATGTGTTAATAAGCATATTTTGCATTTAAACTATGTTTCTCGGTCATAGGCACAGATGTGTGCAAAAAGAACTGAGTTTCTATATTCAATGATTAGTTTTAACGCACGTGAATCGACTTCCTGCGTTGTGGGAGTCTGTTGAAAGGAGCGGAGAGCAAGAGCAAAAAATATGGAGATTAACATATTTCAAATTCGGGTTAAATTTTGATTGAACCGGCTCTATGCAATAAAATAAATCTCTTACTATCATTATGTCTTCGGTGATATGTAATCATCCTTGTAGACCGAAAGCGCTCTTGCAGTTCGGATTATTGTCTATCCGAGTGAAGTAGAAGTGATTCTGTGCTTGGGCTGTTTACACCCAGGACACACTTATAATGCTTTTATAACATAAGTGTTACATGGAAAAAGTGTATACATAATATACGCATACAAACATTTAAAACCTGTTAAATTAAGAGACTGTTTACTTAACACGAAAACTATTATACATGGTTATATAATAACCATAATATACTGTCCATAATTATACAAGGTTATAAGTAACCGTAATCAACTGTCTGTAGTCATACAAACCATCACAAACACATTGTACTACCCGTGTTTACAATATGCATAAGAAGAAACCCTTAGGGTAAGAAAATCGCCAGTACGTAGTGTACTAACTGGGTAGGTCGCTACCACCAGGCAATCTAGAATCTCCTTTTTTGTCAGACACTCGTTCCACTACCGTCCCCCCTCACCCCTCCCACACCTCACTACAAATTGTATTAGATTAAAATGAACGAGCTTTTTTTTTGTAATAAGTCAGAATTGCATTAAAGAACTAGAATACCATGTTGTTGCATTGAACAGAATCGTAACTCAAACTGGAGATACGTTTCTTAATGGTTTAAAAACCACACAACACAGGGATCACAAACACATGGGTACGAATTTGAACGAAAATGTCATGAATGATTGAAGTTTAAACAAGTCAATGTGCAACTAGTATGCAAGCATATAACATGTGGCCATGGCATAGTCTTTAACATAGCTTAGCTTATGCATTTGAAGGCAACCCTGGATAAGTCCGTTTCATAGCTGGTGCCGCTAAATGATAATGAAAGGAGTACAGTTCGGATTAAGAAGGGTAAGTTAACATTTCAAAAACTATGAATAATACTTTATACTATTGTTAGTAGTGTTATTCGATCCCTTCTGTACTTAAAGGCTACATGTTTATGACTAGGTTAGTAATAGGAATGTGGAGACATTAATTATTGTTACATAAATGAATGGTTAACGTGCTGTGAATGCCCCATTTTCGTAAATGATAATTTTAAGTTGCCATACGGGGTATACATTACCCTATACTAATGATTGCACTAAATAAGCTTAACGTACAAGTCAAATTAAGGCCACACTGAAATGTATTAAATGTTTTTATGTTTGCCCCTTTCCGACCCTACAAATTTTGAGTAGGTAGGTAGGTAAGCAAATATATAATTTGTATATTGTTTTATCTTTTTAAAAGCATATCTTAACAAAGGAAAAGCACTGATATTTTATTAATAAATTGATCTGGATTGTATTTGTATATAAAAAATAATAAAATAGTTTGAAACAAATATTGACCATTTTTTATTGTTTTAGAACCACTGAAAACAGTCTATTAAATAATTTTAGAATTATTTCATTTTTAGCATTTTGTGATTCTTTGTTTCATGAAACTCATTTCTCAATGAGTGATTCAAACAGTCTGATTCTGTTTTTCACAGCAATTAAAAGTATTTAGCTCAAAAACATGCCTTTCCCTCTATTTAACATGGATGTGTTACATATGAATAAATCGACTTTCTATATACCGATTGTGTAACTAATTAACAAAATCCCCATCACGTACTTACATGTAATAGGACACTGTACATACGTAAACCATATATTAAGTAAGCAAATAACTTTCTGATTTTTGTTCAGTGGAATGTATGCATAAAAACCTGAGCCTAGTCCAAATAAGTATATACAGTGATATGAAAACGCAACACGGGAATTTCCGCTATATATTGTATATACTGCACACTTAATTGCACATAATATTCCAAAGAAATCCCAAGATGTTTTTTAAAAAGAAACTTGCAGTTAACTAGAGAAAGGACACAACTGTGAGGTTGTAGACATTTTAATCACACTACACTTTGTAACAAGAACTTCATAAATGTTGAAGTAGCTCTTTGAAAAATTGAGCTAGTTCAGTACTGTATTTAACGTAAATAGTTTGCAAAATGTTGCATCCTAAATTTGCTCACATGATTGAGCCAAACGCGTACTCTGTGAATAATGAAACATTGAAGGAATACTATTTGCTGTATTATTTGTTGTTTTAGTATTTTTTCCAAAAGGAAAGGTCTTACGTAGCCATGTACCATTCGATTAAAAGCAGCATATTGTACATACAATATACAGCGGAAATTCCCGTGTTGCGTTTTCATATCACTTGAGTGTAGTAATAAATTCGTGAATAAGGTTTTAGTTATTGTTTGTAAACATAGACGGGACCGCAATATTTACATTTATGTTGCTCACGTGACATTCTATAGCGCATTATATTTCATCAAAATATATCTTTCATCAAGTAAAGTTACCATGTAGCTCATTCGGTAACGCACTCGCTCGTATGTTTTTACTCTCTAGTGTAATTTTAGTGAGGGGTAAGTTCAACCCTACATGCAGCGGTACGTTTTGTGTCTAATTTGTAAATATTCAATAATTGCTCCTTTAATAGGAACCCTAGTTTCAAACTATACATATCCATTTTAAACAAGTATGCGTGCGGCTTAAACTTGAATTTTAGCGCGGGGACTAACTCGTGCATTTTGTATATATCGAACGTCTCTTTATCTAAATCGCAAATATTTATTTAAATCGAAAGAGCGGCGATTTAAAATGGACATGCGCCTTTAGTAAAAATGGTGAATTAAATTAAATCATTCCACATTTAGTATATCAAAAGTCTATTTTTTAAAACGTGTTAATTTATTTAAATCGTGTTGTTGTTTTACCAACACTACCCATACCATACCAACAGTCCTATACCCTAAAGGTAACATCCCTATACCCTAAAGGTAATGTCACAGGACTAGAAAAATGTGCAGCCAGACCGGGGCTCGAACCCGGGACCTTCGGACTACCGTTCCGATGCTCTACCGACTGAGCTAACCGGCCAGACAATGCAACATCAATCTACCTGTTAGATATCCATAACCGTGACACACTCCCCCTACAGACTGAAATTCGTCCTCGAATTTCCATGGGTACAGAGAATCATTTGCATGTTTCTCGAAGTTTACTCCGTCACGGTCCCCCGTTGGGCGCCAAATGTCACAGGGCTAGAAAAATGTGCAGCCAGACCGGGGCTCGAACCCGGGACCTTCGGACTACCGTTCCGATGCTCTACCGACTGAGCTAACCGGCCAGACAATGCAACATCAATCTACCTGTTAGATATCCATAACCGTGACAGTAATAACATAGTCTTGGTGAAATTTTTATTGGGAAATCAGGTTGCTCAACTAAACATAAATTAGTGCTGAAATTGTTACCGTTAGTGCAATTTATTTTATTGTATTTTACACTCCTTTATAAATTGCCCATACCCTTCGCGTGAAGCAATTTTTATTATTACATGATCTCCTATATATATGCTATATCGTCATTTCTTGCTAATTCACTAAGGAAAAGACTGTTCCCGGTGAAAACGAACTGTTACCGGGCTTTAGTTTCGACTGTTTCCCTCACGTGCTGGAATTTCGTTTGCGTGACGTCATGTTGCTTTTTTCACCATAGGTTTCCATTATAAAACAAATTTTCATTTTCACTGTTTCGTACAGTAACATTAATCAGGTAATAAAACAGTTATCACATGTGTGTTTGGGGAATAGTCAAAACTGTGGTGTCGGGGGATGTCAGTGTGAACTGTTTCCCTCGGCCTATCGGCCTCGGGAAACAGTTCACACTGCCATCCCCTCCACCTCGGGAAAACAGTTTTGACTGTTCCCCAAACACACATGTGATAACTGTATACTGTTCACCGGTTAACAATTTTTACTGTTGCACGATTGTGACGTCACGGGAAGTATAAAAATAGGTTTTGGGTTTTTCCAATTACGACACGCTTTGCGCAATTGGATTATTAATAGTCAATCATAACTTCAACTCAGCTTCGCCTCATTTTTTAAAATGATCATATGTTGTTAAATTGTTTATGGTATTAAATGTTTATATTGTTAAAGTGGACTAAACTGTTATTTAACTTCAAGATCTGTCATACGGATAAAATAAATGTTGTTCTTTTTGTGTGTTTTATTATTGTTAAAATGGACTAAACTATTATTTTACTTCAATATTCATTTCCATGATAAATATGTAGTTTATTTTGTTAAAATGTTGAAATAATGTATAATAAAAAAGAGTAACCGATGTTAATCTTGTTTTTGTCATTTTAAATCAAAACTGGTAAAAAACATAAATTAAAAAAAAAAATGTTTTATTGTGATTTTTCCCCCTCGTATATTTAAAATTTTTGTTCGGTATAAAAAAATAAATATTGCACCCTGGTGAAGGTGACAGTGGATATTGTCAACCTTCGGAAAAATAATGTCAACCTCGGCGTATTATTTTCCTCAGGTTGACAATATCCACTGTCACCCTCACTGGAATGCAATATTTATATATTATTACCTTAAGTGTATGTTGTTTCTTTTATTATCAAAGTGTTACCTTCAGTGCAGCTAGTTACTTTTAATGCAATGGTTACCTTTCGGGTTGCAACAAACGTATTTGCTGATTGTAAAGAGCGCACCCTAGCGATTTAATGCTTCTTCCTGTCACATATTGCATATTTACAAAACGTATGGAGCATTTATACATGTAAACTACATCTGGCGCAAATATGTTTTGCATAAATTAATGAAAAAATGCTGAAACATCTCTCACAGATGAGAAAACAATTAATTCAAAATTGGGTTTTTCATTGAAATAGTGTTGTGGACTTAGTGAAAACGTATGTGGTCTTTAGCGACAATATTTTTTGTTAACTTTAGCGGAACATTTTGTGGACTTTGAGGTTCATTTTTGTGTGAACTATAGCGGAGTTGTGGGCTTTAGCGGACATTTATGTGTACATTAGAACAGCTGTGGTCTTTAGTGGAGTTGTGGTCTTTAGCGGTGCCACAACTGTGATTTATTAAAATCATTTGTTCATTTTTCCTGTTAAATGCTTTGCGGAAGTCTTTTTTTTTTAAACTAGACCTGAAATCAGACTACTGGCAAATGTTTTTTTCTAAAAATATTTTTTTTTTCTTGGGACAAAACAATAGAGATGGGATAGGGGGCGTTTATTAAGGAGGGGCCGTTACACGTGGATATACGGTACATCTCTGTTTGATATGACATTAACTATCTAACAAACTTGGAAGATGACCAAAATAATACATGAATGGGAGCTCAATGTCTAATAGATATAAAATTCGAACAGGAAAAACAGCAACCAAGGACGACAGTCAACCACAAACACACAGATATAAGGAACAATTTTAAAGATGAATACAAGGCCAAAGAAGACATCACAAACACAAAAGAGTTGACAAAAGGGCTACCGCCTTGGAACGGTCAGTGGCAAAAAAGGCCGCTGGGGTTTAAACCAGATTCTAGCGTGCACCAAACCTCACACTTACCATACTGTCAACCCAAGAAAACGGGACAGTGTAAAAAAAGAAATCCCTGTCATGAACTATTTTGACAAGTTGCTTTTCCTATATGTCTTGGCTCTTGTTGTTCACACCACCACCAATAATAATAAACTTGGTAGAGAACTATAAGCTGATGGTAAATGCAAAAAAAACACAAAAAAAACCTCTTGCTCTTCTAATATCACAGAAGATTGTTTAAATTTTTTCCTATATAGGTATATGTAAAACATGTGACACCTAGGGCGGGGCCAAGTCTGACCTTCTCCTGCTCTTCACAGCGTGCACGTCGCGGAGAGGGCACTGGTGACAATCATGGTGTTTGTATGGGGGTACGCATTGCCAGCCCTGTACAACATTGCTGGTGTGGTAAATCACTATATTCGCGTATAGTGACTAACACACTGGCACTTCTGAACTGGTTTGTCTCGGTTCAGGAGCCTGAGTGTCACTTGACTGATAGTGAAGAAGTCCCCTGCGCCCCCGTCAAGGCAGCCATCATCTGATCAGATAGCAGTGAACTCGCTTGGAAGCTGGAAGACAGAAGTCCGCGGGCCGGAGCCGAGATCCACCAACACAGAGTAGATGTAACAACGTAGAAGTAACTAGTCAGTAATAGTTAGGGATCGACGCCGAGGCCTACATTCGACCGTAGTCAACCAGCTGAAGAGGGGGTACCATCCACACAGCTATCCAGATGATGTCAGCAGCGCAGGGGCCATATGTGACGGGTGTGGCCCCAAACACAAGGACCCCGACCACTAGCGGCTGTAGGGCAATACACTAGCGGATGTAGCTTCACCACCGTAGCGGATGCAGGCCACCTCGACCACCAGACCACCACTTCACCGCCACAGCGACAACTACACAGAGCAGCAGCGACACAGCACTACACATCTACAAGAGAAACGACGACACAGCAACACAGCAGCACCAGATCAACCAACACACACCAACTACAACCGTCCAGACTCTATTGTGCCCATCGCGGCAGGGCTACCTTGTCGTGTTTGTTGGTGGAGGGACGTTAAACCTCAGAACTACACACACACACACACCCAGGGTCACCATATGTACAAAGCAGAGAACATAAGACAATGCACCATGCAAAATATCAGAGCTCTGTGTCTTTTAGATTCGGAGAAGATATCTATCTATCTATCTATCTATCTATCTATCTACCTACCTACCTACCTACCTACCTACCTACCTGCCTACCTACCTAATCATTTTCTTTATCATTGTCATCACAATTCTCACCATCTAGGCACTGGATGGCCGCTACACATGTAATGCTGATGTTAAACATAACATAGAGGAACTGTCGCACGAGTCTGTCTCAAGGAAGAGAGAGGGGTTCGCATAACGTCTCCCATCTCGCTCTCATAATTGGAACAACTCCATACAACATTTGATGATGCAGTATGAACCAATATTTTGTCAGGAAAGATATTCATAGCCTATTCACATGAGGACGTCATTTACGGAAGACGTCATGTACGATATTTCTTTTACGAATCACTGATTGCTTACCAGGAACTGGCCGGAACAAGGACTGGTGGGAACCATCATTTTCTTTATCATTGTCATCACAAGTCTCATCATCTAGGCGCTGGAAGGCCGTTTAACACAGACAAAATAGTAATTAGCATACAAGCATATCAAAGACAGTCAGTCAGTCAAGTATCATTGTAATACTGGTGTTAAACACAACCTAAAGGAACATTCACATACGTCTGTCCCAAGAAGGAGAGAGAGAGAAGTCCTCATAACGTCTCCCATCTCGCTCTCTCTGATTGTTACAATTCCATATAACATTTGGTGATACAGTGTAAACCAATGTTTTGTCAGGAAAGATACTCATAGCCTAGTCACATGAGGACATCCACAATGAAATGATGTAAAGTTTCCTAACTTCTCCTATTGATCTCTTCACTCTTGGGACATCCTCTTAATTCATAATACTGGTGCCAAACACAACTTCTAAAGTTTTGATTTCAGAAATTCCTAGGCTGAGATTATTTTCAATCACTTCTGGAAATCAGTGTATCACCATGCAAAAAGGAGGGAGACATTATGCTAACGAAAGTCAGATAGTACAATTATACCTGAACAATAAAGCAAATTCACATATACACACCATAACAATCATTTAATTGTCCTAAGTCATGTTTTTATTGAAAAGCAGGTTGTATATCAGAAGAGATTTTGCCCTCTAAAAATCAGTTAAAAATGTTCATCGAAAAAAATAAATAAAAAAATTAGATATTTCTTTTACGAAGCACTTATTGCTTACCAGGGATTGGCCGGAACAAGGACTGCATGTTGGGAATCATCATTTTGTTTATCACCGTCATCACAAGTCTCATCATCTAGGAGCTGGGTGGCCGTTACACACAGACAGAATAGAAATTAGCGTACAAGAATATCAAAGACAGGTGTTAAACACAACACAACCTAAAGGAACAGTCACATAAGAGAGAGAGAGAGAGAGAGAGAGAGAGAGAGAGAGAGAGAGAGAGAGAGGTCCTCATAACGTCTCCCATGTCGCTCTCCCTCATGATTGAAACAATTCCATATAACATTTGATGATACAGTGTAAACAAATGTTTTGTAAGGAAATATACTCATAGCCTAGTCAAATGAGGACGTCCACAATTAAATGACGGAAAGTTTCCTAACATCTCCTATTGCTCTCTTGACTCTTAGGACATCCCCTTAATTTATAATACTGGTGCCAAACACAAGTTTCTAAACTTTGATTAAGAAATTCCTTGACTGAGATTAATTAATCAAGGATATTACCATACAAAAAGGAGGTGGACATTATGCTAACGAATATTATGCTCAGATAGAACAGTTATACATGAACAATAAAGAAAATTCACATCTTAACACCATAACAATCGTTTAGTTGTCCTAAGTCATATTTTTATTGAAAAACATGCTGTATATCAGTGGGGGCTTTGCTCTCTTAAAATCAGCTAGAAATGTTCAGCGCAAAAAGAAACAAACAAGATAGATTTTTCTTTCATGAAGCACTGATTGCTTACCAGGGACTGGACGGATCATGAACTGGTAGGAATCATATTTTCTTTATCATTTTCATCACAATTGTCATAATCTTGGAGCTGGATAGCCGCTACACAATTAGAAATTAGCTGCTAGCATCATAAAGACAAACATAAAGAGGAACAGTGTCACGGGTAGAGCGTATTGGTCGCACATAGCTCTTGTAAGCACCTGTTAGTTACACCCTAATTCATTGTTTAGTTGAACCAAATTCACAATATTCATGATATATTCAGGTAACACGGAAAACCGTGCACATTTTAAGTGGCCGCCATAGGACGTCCGGAAGGGCCGTTTAATAAGTTTAGTTTTGTGCTAATGCATGTAAAAGTATAGGTCTATCTCCTTAAACGGCAAAATTGTGTAAGGGTCCTTTCGTGTAGATTTTAATACTGCGAATTTAGCCACGTATATTACGGACTGAACGGGGGAAATAATGGTTTGGGCGTAACGTTTGCTATAAAATCCATTGTCTTCTAGTTTTGGCCGGGATTGCTCGATAGTTGCTTTGTTTGGAGCAGGAGTTGAACGGCGAAATTCACAGGCAATTTTTGGTCAGTATTTATTTTATTAACTTTTATCGTACATTTGTATTCAGTGTGCGGCGCCATCTTGGTTGGCGGTTACGACACCCGGTTAGCTTTGATGTTTCTCAAACATTAACTTGAGACTAGCATATGATTTTGAAGTTACTTTATTAGATGTAATTATTGTAATTGATCATTAATTGTAAAACAATATTAATTTGATAACGTTGTATAATGGGTACATTAGTTAACGTTGGCATATAACTCAGTGATTGTAATACACGATTGAATTTGATACCGGTGTATAATAGGTGCATTTGTTAACATTAGTTAACAATGAGATGAGTGACTAGTATAAATGTTCGACGCGTATACATAGCGTTGTATAATATGGGCATTAGTTGACATACATGTGTGCATGCATAACTCAGTGAGTGTAATATACGAGTGATTTGATAACGTTGAATATTACATGTATTAGGGGCATTGGTTAACAGCGACGTAATTGGCGTATACATGGCGTTGTAGAATATGTATACATTGCTACTCATCATTAGTACAGCTTGCATATATTTATTACATAATGATTTGTTTGGGTAATGATACTTATGCAAGATTGTTATGTTTATCAACCGACATCTAAAACGTATGTATAATTACAGCCTAAGTCATCCAGGGTTGGATATAAGCCATCCAGGTTTGGATATAAGCCTTCCGGAGTGGAGCTAAGCTTCCACGCATAACGTTAAGAGCGGTGGAGACGGTCCCCGTACCTGCGCAACATGGCCAGGTTCTAGTAGCGACAACCCCCGGGACACAATGTGGGCCCGTTATCAGTCCTCACTGGAGGAACATCATCCATAACCTCAATGGAGGTTAATCATCATACATATCGCGTCATCAACCCTTATAGAAGGCATTTGATGACAATCACTCATTGGATTCTCGCATCATCATATTCATGAGCTCTCGCGCATCACAGTTATCGCGCTAGATCATAGATCAACATTGTTATAACTTTAACAACACTTTAGTGTCGTATATAATCAGTCGACACATTCAGTATTTGTTACAATACTAAGAACGTCTTAAACGTTCGTGAGAACATTCTTTTCATGTTCCATCTGTGTATTCGCTTGTTTTTTTAAGATAATTGTATATATATTTATCATATTTTAAAAGTTGCATTAAACTTATGTAAATGCATTCACCGTCATTGATTCTTTCCTGAGTTAGCCCAACCACTAGGGTCATCCTGCGACATGGACACATCTTCTAGTTGTCTCGCCTTTTCGAAGAAAAAAAGAGAATAGGTGTTGCTTTTCCGGCGGCGGCGAAGGCGAATGCGTCAACATTAAAGTTTTGCGTTTAGGTCATTTTCAAACTTTGCTGATAGTTGTATCTTGGGTGGTACATCACAACGTACAAAACAAATGTGGAAGTGACTTTGACCCTCCAAGCAAAGGGCAGATAACTTAATAATTTTACCTTCAATTTTTGCGTTGAGGTCAATTTCGCGCAAACTGTATGCACTACACCTTTCAAACTTTGTTTATTATTGTATCTAGGGTGGTACATCGCAACGTGACAACGCAGATGTGGATGTAAACTTGACTATCCAAGCAAAGGACAGATAACCTTATATTGTTTTCCTTCAACTTTGGCATTTAGGTCATTTTTTCACAAACTGTATGCACTAAGACCATTCGAACTTTGCTTATAATTGTATCATGAGTGGTACATTGCATTCTGACAAAGCAAATGTGGATGTGATAACTTAATAATTTTTACCTTCAACATTTGCGTTTAGGTCACTTTCTCACAAATTTTATGCATTAGACCTTTCAAACTGTGCTAATATTTTTTCTTGGATAGTACATCACAACGTGTCAAAAAGCAAATGTGGATGTGACCTTCACCATCCAAGCAAAGAGCATATAACTTTAACTGTTACATTTACATCACTTTCTCATG